>VZRX01013737.1:0-26016 GCA_013398075.1 Notiomystis cincta
CATTTTCCATCCCAAAGGAGGCTTCTGCCTTTTTTGGCAGACATCTGTCTCTCAAACTGTGACATTTAGTCAAAAATAAACTTTTTTATTACAACAATTTAGAATTTCTTCACTGCTCAGTGAACACATCTCATGGAAATTCAAACGAGTACTATTGGCAGTTGTTTTTATAAGGTAGTGAGGCAGAACAGAGGATCAGAGTACAAGGTACCTTTCCCTTGGGGGGAAAAAAGATAGGTACATATACAAATACTCTAAATTAGCCATTACCATTCAGAGAAGAGATACTGAAAATGTCAGCTCACTGTTCAGCTGTGGTCAACACTGTGCAGAATAGTGAGATCCTTTGGGAACAGCATTGAGAACAAGATGATAAATATTATTATGCTGTTGTATAAATTCATGATGTTCTGGCATCTCAGATCCTGTGTGTGCTTCTTGTTTGTCTTTCTCACAAACTGAGGGGATCACATGGAGAACTTCAGTGCAAGAGGGGACGTGGTAGAGCAGAACTCCTTCAGGTTGTAGAAGGTTGTTTGATTCCAAGAGGCAACTGCAGGGACATTTAGAATTTTATATTCAAGTTAAATGTCAGTATTTCTTCCTAATTATCCAACAGTAGGATGTGTCTACTCTTTTAGAATGTAGTCTAGATAATTTCATTAACACCAGAAGCTGTTTGTTGTGTCATAAATTACAAAGGCATTTTAGTTTCTTATTAGAAGAATGGCAAATTGGATACTTCTGTCAGAATTTTGTATATTTAAGTGCTCATAATGGTAGAGTTGCAGCAGGAAACAATGGGGCTTTTCTGTTCTGCACCCTGTTCCTTCTTCCTGTTTCTTTGTGGAAATGGGCAGGGTGAGCTTGGATGCTGAAGTTTGGAATGGACATATAGATAAAATTAACTTTGTTTCTTTGATTCTCAAGAGTAGAAAAACACAATTTGATTTTGGTCATTTTACCCAGAGTTTTCCAGATTTACAATTAGCTGTCATCATTCACCAGCTTACCATCTATCTGCGATGTAATTTCTTGTTTGATGTATGCATCTTGTTTCAAATTGCCCTGATTTGCTGTAGGAGATTCTTCCTGTGTGTTCAGAATAAAGCTTCCTTTTACTCAGCCTGTTTAAAAGCTATCCCTTTTGCTTCATCACAACTTCTTATGAGCTGAAATCCTGGTTCCACTAAGTCCACAATTCAGCCTAAATTCAGGTTTTTTAATCCATAATTTTTAAAGCCTTAGTTATTACAAAGACATCTGAATCCTAATAACATGCAACAAAGGGTTGGAGCTTTTTAAAAGTGTTTGGAGAGATGGCTTTCTCCTTTCTGAGTTTTCAAAGACCATTGCTTAATGGTTGAGATAATTAATTTTACATTAGGCCATGTACTCCATACAAATGGTATCTATATTAATAAAAAATGGTGACATCTGATGACCTTGTTGTTCTGTGAGTTGTCTCTAAGTCTCTTGGTGTATAGAAATGTTTGCTGCATTTGTGGTTCTGCACCCCACAAGCTGGCTGTTATCTCAACAATTTAGAGAATTACTTAGATTTTTTTTCAATGTTATAAAAATATGAATAAATGGATATTCAGAATCTTTGCACAGTGTATTTCAAAGATGAATGTTTTATTATTAAAGTTTGAAGGCTTTGAGGAAGTAATGAAAGAGAATCCTTACAATAAGAAAATTGTTTCCATCTTCTAAGCAAGTTAAAATTAGGGCCTTTTCTTGTAATAAAAAATGAAAGTAGCTAGAGAGAAAGACCCTACAATGTAATGTCTCCTGTAATTCCATCCCAGTGTCTGTATTTTTTTGAAGAGCATCTTTATTTAAAGAAAATGAAGATAAATTTTTTCTCATTCTTGCTTTAAAATAAATCCTGTTAAGTGTACCTTTTAGAAGTCATAGATTTGAAATCCTTTATGTGTTTTTGCACAAGGGAAAGCTATCCTGATTTTATGACTCTTGACCAAAAGGTTCTTAGCTTCACTATGTTTTTTTTTTTGCTATATATTTTTAGACAAAGCACGAACAATACAAATTCTAGAGTTATTCCAAGCATGCACAGAAAAAAAAACAAAAAAGGGAGAGAGAAAGCTAAAGTTGTGTAGATCCTGCCTTTGTAGCCCATACAAATCCAGTAAATGTGTTTCATCTTTCAACATAGGAAAGTAGAGGCCTCCAATAAATTCTGTGGTACTTCCTGAAAATGCATTTAAAAAAATATACAAGCAGAATATAAGCCAAGGCCATACTCCTCTTAGATAATGAATAGAAAATTATTTTATTGAAAAGATTACTTTTAAGAATGTGGGTATTTATAATACTCAAAACTTCAAGATAATAAAACTTTGTTATTTTTTGACTGACGCTTCTGATGTTAATTGTTGGAACTACCTAGAACCTTTCACAAACAGTAGATTTCATGTTCATATGAAGGGAGAAAATTTGCATTTGCCTGTAATTGTTTATATATATGTTTAGATATGTGTGCATTTGCTTTTATAAATACATGAAAAATCCTTTTTTGTGCCTTGCATGTGTTCTGAATTATTTTTGTGGTTGTTTTTACTTACAAACAGTTTTGTAATGTCCTGTGGGTAACTTTATGCAGAACCTATTACGGTAAGCAGGCAAAATCTTTGTCTGGCACCTTTCCTTCTGCCCCCAGTGCTTCTCCTCCTGCATTCTTCCAGTTCAGTTTAGCACAGAACAGAAGATGTTTTTTAAGTACCAGAAAACAAAAGTATTTTTGTGATTCCTTCACAGACGTTTGTCTAGAAAAGTTGTGGTAAAAAGGATTTGACAGAAATATGTGTACATGAAGGTTGCTGACTTTTTTTATGCTTGTTTGAATATTCCAATTTATACTTCACACTGAAGTGATCAGCCATCAGCAACTGAAATGATTACTTATTTGAAGTGTGCAGGAGCTGCTACAGCCTGCTACTTCCTTAGCCTTAAATAGATACTTGTGTTTTGAAGACAGCTAAAAGTTCAGTTAAAATTTGAACAAGCGGTTTCACAACTGAAACGTGGTGTGATTGAATGTTCTCCTGCTGCTGAAGGTGTAGCTGATGCAGCTGTTAGCCTTGACCTTTCACAGCAAGTATTCTGTTAGCACTTGTGTTCCTGCTCTCCTTCTGCCCCAGGTGTTACTCATGGTTGTTTTTTCACATGCACGTGGTAGCTGTTGGTGTGCTGGGCTCTTTGCTTGGCTGGGCTCTGTCTCCTCAAGCGCTCGCAGGGGGACACAGAGTGGTCACAGCTGTCTTGGCAGCCTGGTCATTGTGCTTATTTCAGCATTTCTTATTCATTCCATGTCCTGATGTTTTCCAGGCTAAATGGTTGTTTTCCCACTGTCCTGTCACTAGGGAGCTGCTGTGTGCTCTGGTATCAGCGTGCTCACAGACCAGGCTGTGGTTTGGTGCAAGGTGGTTTTCTGCTGTCTGTAGGATGCATTGGAGCTTCTTACAATAGGATGTGCAATTACCCATCTATCTGAAACTATTTTCTGGTGAATTAACTTCACTTTTAATGTGATTGTTATCTCTCTAAGGCTATGCAGTATTGAAATGAATTCTGTCACTGTCAAGATAAACTTTGATTAGGCTGCTTCTGAACAATGTAGAGGTAATTATAATACTTGTCTTCCACAACTGTGCATGTGCTGGTGTAAAACTACCCACATATAAACATTAGACCTGTGATACTGTTGTTGTGGACTTCTGAGGTGATGTATAGAATCATACAACATACAAATGGAGATATGTTTTTATGAAGGACGTTTAATTTCTTACAAGTGATTTTGGAGGCAGATGGCTGTTCTCAGGCAAAGGCTGAACAAAGAATGAACTTCATAGTCATTTCTTCACAAGATGGCCTGACTTAGGTGTGAACTCGTAAAATTCTCAGGAGATCCTCTCTAACATTTTGGAAAAGTTCATGAAAGCTTTTGAAAATTTTAGGCAGTTTTTTTCCAGAAAGAAAACATTAAGTTTAAATTTGTATTTTACTGGCCTTAGCAGTAGCTTGGTGGCCAGGAAACAGGCCAGGAGAGCTGAAGCATCCAAGATGATGTGTCCTTCCATCCCTCATCTCTGCTTACAGGAAGAATAAATAAAGTAGAAAGGAAATGAGCAGTGAACATTTGATTCTTCCTTTTTTTTTTTTCAATAGAAGATTGATATCCTTTAATTTTCTGTAAAATCTTCACTATTTGAGGATTTTAGAAGAATGATAAATGCTAGGGAAAAAGCAGAATCTTGTAATAACCTTGTTTTATGGGTGGGGGTAAATCTAAATAAACTAACTGATCTTGTGGCTTTATCATAAAGCATGAAATACATGCAACAACAATCCTGAGTAACAGAAATGCTCATGTTGAACATAGTTCACAGAGATTTCATAAACCAATTAACTTGCCTGTAAGAAAAGAATGGTGCTGCTGTTGTCACTGTTTATCAGCAATGGTACCTGGTTTTGAAAGACATTAATAGTCCAGATGAATGAGAGTTGGGTCAAGGAATTCTGTCCTCAGTAAGCCTAGCAGTTCTTTTCACCTTTGATCATGAGCTCATTTTGTGTATAGTATATAGCAAATAGAAGTCAGAGAGATGGATAACTTCAGTCACACTTAATGATGACAGTTTCCTTCCTGGGCATGGCAGCTTATTTGTTTACATGTGCATACATATATGTGTGTGTGTATAAAAAACTAAAAGTTTTTTGTGCTTCTCATTTCCAACTACAAGGGAAATTGGCAAAATAAGACAATTTGTCTTAGCTTACCCTCCTTGGTGCTTTGGAATGATGCTGTTTGTGACTTCTTTCACTTGCTGTGCAGGGTTCTTCTCTGCCAATTTTGTTTGCTGTCTAGTCAGTATTTACCATAACATTAAAGCAAAAGCAGGCTCTCTCTGATGTGCTTGAATGGGGATTTTTGGAAAGCCATGTGAGTAAGAAAGCAATATTCTTTGCAAATTAGTCACAATCTCCTTTGAGTTTAAGCAGAGCATGAGCCCACTTCCATGCTCACTTCCCATTGTGAACACACAAGTGTTCCAAAGGATGAGCTCCTGTGAGGGCACAGAAAACCCATGAAAACTTACTACTGACAGATTCTTAAGGATTTTTCATCTGGATGAAAAGAGTTTTGTACCTTGGCAGGAAATCAATGCTTTCTCATTCTTCTTAGGCTTGTTGCAGCATCAACTACAGACATCCCTACACCAGGGAAAACTTCATTTAAAGTTCCCATCATTGCAGCCATATTGCTGCTAAGGAATTTAGGGATTCCTCATACAGGTGCAGTTCCCTTAGTCCTTGTGCTGTCAGCATCAGGTTGTCTCATGAAGGGCAGGTTCCCATGTTCAGATCTGTTGCTGACTCTTTAAATTATATCAGCTTTGAAAAAACTGACGTCTGTTTAAAAAGTATTACTGTGGGATAGCTGCTCTGTCAGTGCTAAATATTTCGGTATTTCCAGCATCTGTACATCTGCAGAAATGGTAAATAGTGATTTACATTGTCAGAGTCATAAAACGACACAGCAGACTATCTTCTCTTCTGTATTTTGGCAAAACACATCTGGTACCACTGGGAAGTCTTTATTCATACTTGAAGTGCTGAGAAGGTAATAGACTAATTTTGGCAATTGTTTGAGTAGGAATGTTCTTGTGTACACACATGAGCCTATCACAAAGGCATTCTCATTATAGTTTGAATACTAACACAGGAAAGCTAATGACAATTAAAAATAGGAAGAGGAGGGAGAGATTATGGAGAGGGTGTCTCTTTTAAAAGAAAGCATAATTCAGCTTCAGCTGCTGTAAAATGCTTCCTTGGAGGGTAGCTTGATACTTTTTGTCTCTGACCCAGCAGCCTGAGCACCATGAGACCAAAGCAACAAAGAAGCAGCCTGTGGTACAGTTTCTTTAAAGATGGAGAGAACAGGCAGCCCTTCAAGAACTCTGGCATTTTGAATATGTAAGGCCTCTGAAAATTGGCAAGAAGCTGAAGTGTATTGCTAAGCAGAGCTAGGGACCAACATAAACTAACAAGTATAAATGCAAGGCTGAGTTTATCAGCTGAAGCCAGACATATATGAGAATGTGTTTGAGTTTCTTGGTAAAAGAAAAGAGTGAGAGGCTGATATATTTCTTTGATGCTATTTAAGAGAAAATAGTTACAATCCATATAATTTTTCTGTCAAATGTATTTGAAAAATGGAAAGCATGTTGGATATATGTTTTGCAAATAGTTATCAACAGTGTTCCCAGAAGTATTTGGTTTAGTGGATTCCTTAGAATTCACCATTCAAATCTTACATGTGTCTTGAGTTATCTTGAAATTGGCTGATGTTCTGTACTGTGGCAGAGTGAGAGCATTGCAGAGGTTAATTGTAGCCTGTCAAAGCCTGTGATGCTGCTGTTCTCAATGGAGAGACTCTTCCAAAGGGCTTAGACTGTAAAAGTGAGTATTTTGCTCGTGTTTCAGAGACACTGCCTCTGTGATCTGTAGTAGGCTAGACTTTGTAGTCCTTTGAACATCCTGATGCGCTGGCAAAAAGCTTAAGCAAATCCTAATTCCAGGAAAGCATAGCTTTTACCTCTCAGCATGTGGATATCAGCCTGATAATTGCAGTTGCATAAATGAAGGCTACAAAGAAGTGTTCCAGATTCTGAGTTTTTATTATGTCTGTCATCTGCGGTGTGGTTTTAAGAAAATTCATTGCATCCCTTTGAGTCCACTGAAGAAAATTGTAAGGGCACCAGTGCAAAAGTGTAGAATATTCAGGATTTCTTCTTGCAGCCCTGCTGTATGAGGGAAGCTCCCTGTAATTGCAGGAAGAAGCAAAAAGCTCTGGGGTCAGGTAGCTTGTCACCTCTAACTGATTCTTTACAAGTACAAAAAGGTAACAGGAGAGTGAAGTTCAGGAGCCATGGCAAGCTTGGCTCGGGGCAGCAGTTGGAGTTGCTGGATGAAAGCAAATATGGCCTGTTTGTCTCTTTGAGGCTTGATGGTATGATTGGTGCTCTAAAAATGTGAAATGTTACTACATGCTATTAGAGAAAGAGTCAGTTCAACATGAGTTAGAGCAAGCAGTTGTGACGACTGAACTGTGTAGTTAAAGGGCGGGCTGGTAGTGCCCCTCTTGTGTTACTTAGCTTGTATTTATGATTATTACTGTTTGTGATGGACAGTCATGTAAAGGTTAATCTACACAACAGATTTTTTTTCCCTGATAATCTTCCTCAGAGCTTTTTGTCACAGCCATGCTTTGCCTCCTCATCAATTCTTCTTTTTCTGTCTTTAAACCTAAATAATCTACTGTTGCCATGCACATATTGAGTTTCTGAACTGAAGCAAGCCCATAGCTGACTCCCATGTTATCCCACTTGGTTTTCAAATGCCACATCAGCTCAGTGAAAAGCTCAATGCATCTTGTTAATTTTTTTTTTCTTCCCCCCCCCCGACTTAGAGCATGATGAGTGTGGCAGTGGGCAGCACAGCTGTGATGAGAATGCAATCTGCACTAACACCATCAGGGGACACAGCTGCACCTGCAAACCCGGGTACGTGGGCAACGGGACCATCTGCCGAGGTAAGTCTGTTATTGTAGGGACACCATAAACTTGTCAGGCTTTATTAATATTTGCTGACAGTCAGCTGCATTCTGGTAACTTATGATGGCTGGATTTTGCAGTGATTTGCTTTAAGACATCTTCTGGGAAATGGACATGATGGGAATTGATTTCTGCATAAACTCTTAGGAAGAAGGAAATATTTTTGGAATGCAAGGAGAAAAGAACTTTTCATTTGCTGAATACTGTCATTTGAGCTAGTATAATTCAGCTTTTGAGTGGTGTTCACCTTTTATGAACTGTGGATGGTATGTGCTGTCACCTTTGGCTTTTAAGTTTTACTGAGATGCATTTTAAATTAGGGTAATTGTCTTTTATGCTAGCATTATGTGGTTGTTATTTGACTACTTGCATCAGAATCGTGACTTCTTTTTTTCAAACATATGAATCATTAAATGTGTATTTTGAAGATTTCTCAGTTATGCAAACAAGAAATAATGATAGCCAGCCATGCTTTCTGTGAAGTATTCATTTATTGCATGCCATTTATTTAGGATTGGGTTTATGTTTTCTTTCCATAGAGAAAGAGAGGCAAATATCTCATATGAAGACAAAGGGGGGTTGGATTGGTTACGGCTCTGTCTTGAAGTACCATTGAGTTGTAACTCATGAATTTATGAATTGTATTTGCCTCTGAAAAAGCTATTTTTTGTCTTGTCTGGATTTTCATACTTTCTAAACAGAATTACAGTAATAGAAAACTAAATTTTAGTTTGTTTTTTTTTTTTTTTAATTACAATAATTGAAGCTGAGGAATACACTGGATAAAACATTCTGTACAATTTGGGGCACAACAGGCAGGATATTAATTTTTTCAGACTGTTGTAAAGGGGCCAAACTATTCCTTAAAGGACAGTGAGCTTTGATGTCATTACTGCTTCAAGCTGGAGTCCTTCACCAAGATTGTCCTGTCAACTGCTGAATTAGCAACTATCAAATTGGTTTTGATATGGCTTCCTCTGGGTACTTTCCACCCATCCCTGCACTTAAAACTAAAATGCTTTGTAAGGATAGAAGAATAGAAAAATGTGCTGGAAGTGTAGACTGAGTTAAACCTTGGCTTGTCTGTACTGAAGATCAACAGGTGATACCAGGGAGAAACTTACTGCAGTATATTTTCAGTCTTTGATTACAGTAAATATGAATTGCAGCACAGACAACTGGAGTTTCAGGGAAGTCTGAGTACTGAACAGCCTGACTGTAATATTTTCTTTTTTTATTATTATTATTATTATATTAATTATATTAATTATATTTCTTTGAAACTGAGATGTTTGGCTTAGTTAATAAAATCTATGTTTTCACACTGGTTTTCTTCATTTGCATACCTTTAATGTGCCAAAAACTAAAAATGAAACTCCTACTGCATATTTATTAACCTAGTAATGCTATAGTAATGAAATTGCACTAGAGAAATGCAATAATGTTTTTACTCTCAAAGTTCTGTTGAAACCTGTGCTGCTACAATATTTATTTTTTATATAAAAATATTGCATATATTGTATATATATTTTTAGTATGCCTTGATTTGCACATGTAAGTGTAGTTATAGTTGCCTTTTTGAGATAGATGTGCATGGAAATACAGGGAAATATGTTCTTATATTCTGTCTAGGAAGCATGAATTGGAAAGACAACTGGAGATTATAGAAAGGGGTTTGTGGTCTAATAATTATGGAGGTCACAAAGGACAAGAATAATACAGCACTGCATGGAATAGTCATTACTGCTAACGAGCTGCAATTAGAATCGTCCACATTTTAGTAAATTATAAAACACAATATAAAGTACTGGTTTGATTTTCTGAGCCGTGGTTCTGTGGTTACTTGAGGCTTTCACAGCTTTGGGTGCTAATTGAAGAAACGTTCCCCTTTTGCCCGTGGTAGCAGAAACACCACTTCTGCCTCTTTTCTTACCAAGGCTTACAGTGCCATGCCATCAGTTACCTGCTGCAGTGTGTCCTTGCACAAATGCTGGGGCTGGCACAAGGAAAGGAGCCTGAGCATGTCAGGACAACTATAAACTGCTGTGGGCTTGTAGTATTTTAGGGCTTTATCTTCAGGCAATACAGATTGGAAAAACATAGATAAAAGTCAAGGTGATATGCTTGCTGTAATACCATCTGAAGATAAGATAAATGTTTCTATTCTCCTTGATACATCTGCAAGTGCTTTATAAATGTTTACATGTTATAGATGTGTACACACACAAAACAGGGGCTCCAACTACTACTGAAATAATACATCTCTGTGCTTCAGTAGGAAATCTTATTAATATTGTTCAGCAAAACCATAAACAGAAAAATGATGATTTTATGGTAAGAGAAAAGGACTGGTTTTGTGCATGATTCTACAATCCATTTCAACAATCCATTTTAGCAGTGCTATAAAAAGTAAAATCAGTAATGATGCTCTTTGGCTTTAGTGAATAACACATAGATAGTCTTTATAAAAAACCCAGGATACTTTTATTTTTGTTTTAGAAAAGAAAACATATGTAGTGGAATTAAATTGTATTGTGGACTAATGGCAAATATAACTCAACTGCTCTGTCAGGAATTCGTGTTGTTTGCAATTTTTGTGAAAAGCACGGAAAAAATAAAAAGGAACAGAAACAATATGGACATGAATATAATGATTGCTAGGGATTTAGGAAAAGAAACCCAAACAAAACCCAAATATTGAAGAGGAAATAGAATATTTCTTTTAAAAACCCTGTATAATCAGGCTATCACACATCTTGAGTAGCAAAAAATCTTATGCATAAGGAATTGCATTACCGTAAATGTAGTAAACTGGGCTATGTAATTAAAGACCTGATTGTGTCAAAGATGTGGAAACTGTCATGGAGGAGGGGGGTGGAGAAAGGGCACAGACCAAGACTTGAAGGCAGTTTAGCATTAAAAGAGATAAAACTTCCACAGTTTAAGTGACACAAAAATGGAAAGAGAAGTGGAGAAGAATGTAGTAAAACTTTACAAACACATAGTTATGTATATATATAGACAGTGAGACAATAAGCTAGAGACAAGTAAGGTTTCCTGTGGATACTCTGAATTTTGCTGTAAGAAACGAACTTTAGCATCTCAGGCAGACACTGGAATGTAGGTAATAGACGATAGCAAAATGAAGCTGAGGTGAGCTGAAATGATAAGGTAGGACAACGCTGTGCCATCAACATCAGTAAATTGGACAGAACAATGGACCCAGAATTGGGCAGATTATATATCAAGATTTCTTCAGAAAGTGATAACTAAACCAGAGACATCCATTCTGGAAGAAATTACAGCATCAAAAGCAGAGGACAGAGGTATAACTACTTGAATAGACAGATTCTGAATCTACAGATGTATTAAATTGCTCTTTTCTATGAAGGAAACTTTGGAAAAAAATGAAAATAAGTAAGAGTGAGTTGGGACATAGAAAATGTTATAGGTGGGTAGTGGAAGACTGTTATGCCCTTTTACTTGAATTCTCTAAACGAATTATAGAATTCATAGGTGAGGGTAGAATAAGGACAATTGAATCAATTTCATTAAACTTCAGGATAGGATGTAATAGTGCAGCATTAAAGTTGCACTTCAAGTGGAAGGGAAAGGTAATAAAAATTGGTTTAGCAACTGAGTACTCTAGTTGAAAAAAGTTGTGATGGGCAAATGGTGACGACTTGGTACAGCATGGTACGTTGAGGTGTGCCTGTCTGGATGGACCTTGTGGGAAATCAATGTTTAGTGGCAATAGTTAGATGAAACAAATGTCAGTTTCCCTGGACAGTTTGTTTCCTAGGACAACCAGGTTTATGAATAACCTGTCACCCATAAACAGGATTGTGTGTGTGAACATAAAACTCTGTCATCTATAAAATGAGTAAAACTCACTGTCATGGCTTCGGCTGAAGAACCAGGGATAGCAAATACAGAGATAAATACCATTTTTAGACCTTAGAGGCTTTTGGTCTGTGTTGTGTTGCAGTGTTTCTGTGGATCTTGACAGGGCTTCAATCTGGGAGGCTGGAAACAGGGAAAAATGTCATTCTCTGATTTTCTCTCTTGATAAGTTCTAGTTCCAGTTCTGCTTGGCAGCCTTGCACCACATGCTGAGGAAGTGACATGTTGAAGTAATATATGCCATTTGTTTAAAACGTAATAGACTTTGTTCCCCACAGTCTCCTCTGCCTCAGTGAGAGGGAAGGCAGAGAACACTTGCTGTGGGATGTGCAGTCCTACAATTGGCAGAGTTTATTACAGAGCTTGTGTTCTGTACCACAGACTGAAGTAAAATGGAAGAAGCAAGGAAGCATCATAAGGTCTCTTAAAATAATTGATAGTATTTGGGATTAAATGCCCATCATATTTTACCAGGAACAATGTGCCAGTTTCCATCCAGATTTTGTTGCAATTAGTTGTTTTCTTTTGTACAAAGAGATTTAGATGTAGTATAGAAGCTTTGTCCTAACTCTTGGTATTTTGTTGCAAATGCTTGTTTAAAAACATAAATTCTGCCCACAGACATCGTTATATACTATCAGAAAGATAGAAGTGGCCTTGAACATATTCAGATGCTAAAGAGGAGCAATTCTTCAGAAACATGGAGGAGATGTGTTTGCTAATCTTTCTCACGTAGCTTTGTCATGGAGAATGAACAGAAGTCTAGCACTTAATCAAGTGCAAATGCTTTTCACTGTACTTTCATATTTTGCATGTATAATCTGTCTAACAGGTATATTTAGTGTGCTATTAACATTTCATTTAGTTGTTTCTACTGAGGTGTAGATTTATTGGAATGATTAAATGAGCTGGATTTAGTTACAATCATATACCGTAAAGCAATGTGTGCAATATGACTGATGCCTGGGCAGAAAAACATCAGGTATGGTGAAATAAAATCAAAACAGTGTTTATTCTAATTAATATTTAGGCTGTGTAATGGCTTATTTCTGCCAGAGTATAGACTACGATTATTTTTTCCCTGTTACATTTTTCTGCAGCATTACACAGGAAACACTTCAGGGATTACAACTCAGTATATGCTGGAGTCTTAAAGACTAGAGCTATTATTTCCAAGTGACTCAAATCTGGTGTAGTCTGGAAGTTTGGCATCTTAATTGCACTGTGGGTCTTTTTGTATTTTTGCTTTGGGATGTGCGTTTAGGAGCGGGCTTGTTACTGGTGGACTTACTGGTCACTTCAGGAATAAATTATTTGGACCCTTATATAAAAAGCAACCAGATTTTGAACAATTACTCTTATTTTTTATATGGCAGTGGGGATAATCATAGGGAGTCTTTATTCATAATACACCTAGAATGTTTCTTGACAATAAGAGTACATCTCAGGCTTAACAATTGCTTCTGTTTGATGTCAGTCAGTAAATTGGCCTCTTTTACACTGTTTTAATCACAAATTATAATTGGATGGACATGTTGCTTTAGCCAATTGCACTCTGAGAGCTGTCTTGCACTGCTATTTTCTTTGTTTCAAAGCAGGTATTTTTATATTTCTTAGTCTGAAACATGTTTCATAATCTGAAAAATGTGTCCATGAAAGAAGTTGCATATCCTCCAAGGTGTAGGCAGTATAGTGATGGCGTAGTAATCAGATAGTTAAAGAAATTTTTATATGTTATAAAGTTTCTGATATGAAAAGTACTCAAGAGTATTTTTAGTAAGAGCTATAGAAGAAAATAATCATTCTCTTTGGTTATTTCTGTACTGAGTAGTCTGCTTTTTTGTGTCCCTTTTACACTGACATCAGCAAAGCTAAGGTAGATTGACTTTAAATGTCAGCAATGGGAGACAGACGTGCTGAAGTCTTGATATTAAAGCATATCAGATTACTCTAAGGTAACTAACTGCCACTTAGGTTTATGTATTTTGCATGCATGTGTGTCTGCTGGAAGTGGAGTTGAAAGCCTTTGTGAAGCATTGGAATGAGTTATGAATAAAATGTAGGCCAAGATAGAAAGAAACAAACATGACTTTCCTGTAGCCTTGGAATTTTTTGTGGCTATTAGGCTTTGAATGGTTGATGTCTTATCATGGCTTTAATTGCTGTTTTGGTGTAATATTCACCAGTCTTATGAAAGAATAAGTGAGTTCTGACTCATACTGAGATTTTTATCTTCATTCTTCACAGTCTTGAGCTTTGTATATTTTTTTAATAGCTAATATATAGTGAATAAATCACTGTAAAAGCAGACAAGTGCATTTACATGCATTTTGGTGTCACATGTTGAAAATGCCATGGCAATTGTAAGACACTGGGATAGTCACACTTTTTGGGTGAGACATTCTAGATATAATTGATTTAATAATTTTAAACCAGTATATATTTGTACAGCAGTGCAATTAGAATTGTTATAATATTTTTTTCATTCTAAAACTAGCATGGCTGGACACAGACTCAAGACAGTATTATCGAAGCCACTAAATTTTCTCTAGTCCTAAATCCACTGTACTAATAAAAATGAAAATTTGAAATTTTAATATGAGAATCTTTGTATTTTTGTTCATAATTAGATATTTATCACATGTGGTACAGTCATTATAATTGCTGTGTTTGTGTTTGTATTTTGAATTACATAAAATCACTTTGTGAATTTGCCATGTACTTTTTAAACTCCTTCAGTTCTAGTGTTGTTATTAGTTTGGTTTTGAACTGTAATGATTTAAAATAATTTTGATGAAATTAAGATGATATTATAATAGCTTTTTCTTGCCCTTAAAAGGTAACTGCGTAAATTTAGTTGCATGAGGTTTTGAAATTCAGGTGTAAATTTTTTTGTATGTGTTGGGGTTGTATGGCCAGGCTTTGGTAGTGGGGAGGCTACATCTGTTTGTGCTGCTGAGGAGGAGGAGATAAAGCCTGGGAAGGAGCGAGGGATGGGGGAAAGATGTATTAACATTTATTTTATTTCTCATTATCCTTTGATTTTAGTAACAAATTCAGTTAATGTCTGCAGGTTGAGTCTGTTTTGCCCATGAAGGTATGCAGTGAGTGATCTCTCTCCCAGTCCTTATCTCAACCCATGAACCCTTAGTTCTGTTTTCTTTCCCCTGTTCAGAGAGGCAGTGATAGAGCAGCTCTGGTGGGTGAGTGCCTCTCAACCCACTACATTGTATTGAGAGCTAAGGTCTACACATCCACCACTGTGCAGCCCAATTTTACAGCCTCTCTAAGGGCACAGTGTGTCCTGGTGCTTGGATCCCGTTCTGTGCATGAGATTGTTCAAGGTGATTTAGAATGCACATCAGTTATGGAAATAGTTAATTTAAAACCCATGATTCATGTAACCCGTCAGAATCCAGATCCTGATCTTTGCTGAAACAGATTTTCTCACCGCTGTAGGTTTATAACTAATTTAAAAGGAATGAAGCAGTGATTTGTGCTTGCTGGAGAAGTGGTCCAGACTAGAGACTTGTATAAAAGAAAGGAAAAACTGTAGTTATGTGAAATATTTTGAAAATCTGACAGGTTTTTCTGCCTATATGAGTAAGTGCAAAGGGCTCAGCAGACCTACTCATGAGTGCTTATGAGGGTTCCTAGGTTCAGATCCTAAAGTTGAGAGTGTTGTTGACTCAGTTGCTTATTGTCTCCTATTGCTTTGGTTTGCATTCCTTGCTTTCAGGTCACCTGTTCACTCTGGGGTCATGGTCCTGTGCAGTGTGCACAAAAGAATTGCCAGGTGATGACAAGTTAACAGATATGTTTCCCACAGTCTCCTGGCCAGAAAAACTGGGCTGTGTAGAAGCATGAGACTGTATCAGTATTCACTGCTTTCTCTTATAAGAGCTTAGTTAATAAAAGCAAAAATGTGAAGGTGTTACTTTATAATTAATTTCTGCTCCATATATTGTACTCATTTTCTACACTTTGAGATTATCTTAGTCAATAACTCTTGTTTGCAGCAGATATATCTCCTCCTAGGTTGCTGCAGCAAAACATTGAGGAGCCCATTTTGGAGCCTCCTGAAGTCAAAATGCAGCTGTCTAATGCTACTTGGAATGGTTCATTCGTATTATACAAGCTAATATTTTTTTTTCTTCCTGTAGTATTAAAATCTAAAATTATCAATCATTAGCCCTCAAACACATCCTTTAGAGAAAGAACTCATTCTCTGTGCTTTACTGCTTTTTTGACAGTAGAGCAATAGACACCATGGACAGTGATTTGGTCAGCAGTACTTACTGCCCTAAACTTGTAATCCTCATGAGTGAAACCCTGTCTGTTTAGATCTGTGATGCCCTGGGAGCCTGACATGCAGTTGTTTGGAACAAAGTACATAATTTTTGATGCTGGCTGAGAAAAATCAGTTCATTAAGAGCATCTTGAAATATATCATTGCACAAAGCCGATTGCAGCGTGGGCTTGGCTCAGAGCAGCAATCGGAGCACAATAGCAAGAGCAGTGCAGAGTTTCCTCTCTTGTGAAATCAGTCACAGTGTGCAACCATTTCAGGATTCATGTTTATGGAATATGCACATTAAAAGGCAAGGAAATGCCAAATAACATGAAACTATTTCTAGTCCCTGTAGAACATAACCAAACAATTTTGAAAACGGAATATAAATATCTTGCTCAAATGTAAGATAATGGCCTTGCAGTTGTTGGTTTTGGCAACACTCTTTGGTAACACTGTGCTGGCGCCCCAATGCAGAAGAAAGTAGCTTTTCATGGAGCACATAATTAATCTGGAGAGTCCTTGGTCACAGGGTGGTGAGGATGGTAGACAGAAAAAGCTGCTGTATGTAGGAAGAAGAGCCCAAACAAGGAGGGTGCCATACTTGTTTTGAGAAAGGTGATGGGTAATCTTTATTCACCAGATCCTTGTCTTGCTTTTCTCCTTGATGTTTGTTTTGGGCTGTAGTTGGAGAGAGGGTGCTGGGCTAATAGGCCCTCTGGAATAACCTAGTTGATTGATTTTTATGTTCTTCTGGATGGAATTATTGTTAGAGCAGTCTCTTTTGGGTGAGGATAATATTTCTATAGGTTCTATTTGTTCAAAGGTTTTTCGGGGGCAATTCCTTGCCGTAGCAGTTGAATAGACGCCAGCCAGAAAACTCTTTTCAGCCTCCTCTTCCTAGTGATTTCCCCCACTACACTGCATCAAAGTAAAACCATCAAGTGATTTGTCAAATGTGACATCCATGATTGGTACCTGATCCAGGATTCAGACTCTGTTCCCAGCCCGATAAGTCTGTTCTTAAACCACTGGGCTGTGATTTCTCCACAGAAACTATCAAAACCATTTTTAAAATACCTAAAGAATCAAACAGAAAGACTCCAAAATCAAGCACTTGTGGATATGTAAAATTTAGGTTATCTATTTAGTGTTAAGTCATGTGCATACAGTCCTTGCTAATAAAATCACAGGTGTTGTGGGATTTTTTGTCCTTCTGCCTCATTCAGTGCACAGTATTGACATGTAAATTAGTGAAGGAGATGAAGACCTGAATATATATGTTCTGTGTTTATTATTTTTATTACTCATTGTGTGACCCTATTTCTATGAATTGCTGTCCCAGTATTTGTACTGAGTTCAAGATGTTACCAGGACCTTCAGAAACCACTGCAAACTGTTTTTATCAAATGCTTGCAATGGAGTGAAGATACCCTTTGTCTGCCCTTGCACGAGCTCCCTGGTGTCATGGAGTGATTTAGCTGTTCGAGCAATTGTCCAGGTGTTCAGGCCTGTGCCTCTCACCCTCATGTTTTTCCATGACTTGAGGAGTATGGTATTACTCTGCAGTTTTGCCATTGGAGGAGGTTGTGGGGAAAAGGGGCTCACCCAGGTTCCCAGGTGGGTGTATTACAGTTGACTTTCCTTTCTGCAGCTCCTGCAGTCCTCATTGTCTTCTCATTCCCTCTGTTCCCCAGCTGGATCTTCTCTTTCTTTGTCCTCTCCTGGCTCAAGCACCATTGTGAAACATGATGAATGCTGTAACTTTAATTTACAAACTGAATTTTTTCACAGACATAGCAAAAGGCATGTCCTTCAAATCTCTTGTGCCAAAGTGGGGGTCCAGGGCCAGTAAAAAAACCCCATAACATACTACCTATTACTTATATTGAGAAATACATTGATTTTTTTTTTTTTTCTGCAGTTCAACTTCTGGTAGATGTCCACCAGAGAAAAAACTTAATACAAACTGTTTGCTTGACCCCATTACTGAAAATGGTATTTTATAATAATAAAGCTTGGATTGCCCTGCATATAGGTATGGCTCACTTTGCACGAGTCGCATTGGTTGGCTTGCTAGTTTTGTAGATTGCATTTAAACACTGAGAATGGCGAATGTGGAAGCCATGCAGGATGTTTGATGGGACAGTTTGCATCTTTTTATCTGGAAAGATTCTCCAGTTCAGCTGTTTCACGGTGGTGCTGGTGTTTTAGCCTCTGCAACATGCTGAAAAGTTGAGGCACCCCTGTGTGTGTATGGAGTTCTTACCTAAAGTGTTCAACAATAAAAATAATGAATGTGGCTATGCTAAGTGAGCATATGCTAAGTACAAGACTAACATCAAGTTTAAACTCTATACTGAGAATGGTACCTAAAAGAAATGTTACAGTGAAAAACAATCTATTCTGGAACCTACTAAAAAAAAAACAAAACAAATGATGCTTTGAAGATTGTATCATCAAAATGAATTATTAGGTGAATTCAGTACACAAACTACAAGAATAATGTGAATTAAAATAGCTCAGAACACATTATGTGCAGAGGGAATTAGAAATTAAAGTAAACCAAGCAATTGAATTGAAGGTGTCCTGCTTTTCAACATAATTTAAAATTCAGCCATCTAAGAGTAAAAATGAACAATTTGCATGTCATAAAACTGAAGAGTTTTTGTTTAAGTATTTCTGAAGGGCCAGAGCTGTGTGGCCTGTGTCATTATTCTGTCAATAAATACTCAAACAACTTAGTATGTCACCTTGATGGTGCTTACAGTTTTCCCAGCACACACTCCCCTTTTCTTTTTTTTTCGTTGTAACCGCAAGGAGGGGAATTGTCAATCTGGATTTCTGAAGATGAACTTTGAAAATATGTATTTGTATGACTATATCATACACATGCACATCAAGCAGGGTTTGAAATTTTAAAATTATGTAAAATTCAGAAACTTATCTTTTGTTTTTCAAAAATATGAAAGCAATACACATCCATACCTTCATGCACATCAATCTTATCTGTCTTCCTCTGTAGTCTGTTAATTATGTTGTAACCTTTAAGGTATAGATTGTGGGATGCATTTGCTGCCACTGATGAGCAGACTAAGTAACTGTTCTCAACAGTCACTTGTATTATTAAAATGTCTCCACCCATTCCCTTGTGCATATGATTTCACAGTGTCTGATGACTTTGTGAAGGAGCTGCTACTACTGGAAAGCCCTGGGATGGAAAAAAAAATGACAGCTGGGTGTGGAGCTGCTAGAGCACTTGCAGAGTTTAAGTAGGCAATATCCATTCCCCTGCATTAATTGTAACGGTTTACCAATACTCATTAATATGCCACTTTTATTTATGAGACACACGGCTGTACTTTTTCCTGACACCCATTCCTCCCTCTGAACAGAACAAAGGAAACAACAGTCATCTGATATTGCCATGACATACATTATTTCCCAATAAAAGATGGAGCCAATCAAATCAGTCCTGCATGTACAGCACAGTGCTCCCTTAGCCTTCAGAGAGCGGCCAGTGAGACAATTGTTAATGTGGTAATTTTACACCTGACTGAGCAAGGTATGTGTCTAACTAAAAGTAAGTGATTGACTCCAATGAGACTACTTACATAATTAGGCACTTAGTTTTTCAGTTTCACACTGAATATGTTTTGTGTGTGTATATCATACATAGAATAAACATAGACAACAAGTAGTCATCTTCCGCTGTGGTATCAAGGGCAGGTTGAATTTTCTGAAGAGGGAACCAAGTAGCCAAATCCACCTATTGCTTATCTTTGAATCCTTGGCAAATAGAGTAGACTTAGAAGATTTAGAAACTAATTTTCAATGACATCACAGAGAAGTAGTTTAAGCCAAAATAAAAATAAGTGGGAATCCATAAGTAATTGCTAATGGTTATTGCCAAGTGATTTTTAGTGCCCCATTATTTATTTATACTTTTACTACTCTAAAAGCCCTGAAATTCAGAAATAGCTCAGATGTTAAGGTTTCATCCACTCAGTATTTGTGCTCCTTGCATTAAATGTTCATCAGATGAAAGTAAAAGAATCAAATAGGCACCTGTACAGAGATGGAGTAGAGAACAGGCAATATACTTACCATCTTATGGCCACTTGCTGTAACCACTAAACTCGAGGAAAGACAATGTTTAGCTCAAGGGGATATGAATTTTGGATAAGAACAGTCTGTAATGTTGAATTGTATTTATAATATTGGTTGCTGCATGACACTGTCACTGTATGTCTTAACTGCCATGGACAGTGTGTGTGAACTGCTCCAGATACAGCAATTGTGAGCTCCTGGTGCAGCAACCAGCCAGCAGCACAGCAGCCCTCCTCCTCTGGGAGACATCAAGGGTGGATAGAATTCACAGTCATGGACTAAATGAACTCAACAGACATCTTGGAGGGATGGCTACTGACTATAAAAATGTTACTCATTCTTTTGTCTGTCTGTCTGTCTATCTATCTATCTATCATCTGTCTATCTAATTAGAAGGTGTAGGATATGGGCTTATAGAGTAAGAGGTGGTTAATATCCTGATTCTAGCCAGGACAGGGTTAATTTTTACAGTGGCCAGGAGAGGGCTTGGCTAGGACATGTAGGTTATTTCATACTAGCTCCCATCATTTTCTGGGAATGAGGGAAAGGGCCCCTTCTGGGTTGCACAGTGGGACTTTGCAGTTGTGTTTTCCACGGGGTGAGCACTGACGTATGTTTGTCTCTTGTACACTCTTCTATTTATATTGTTGCTGCTACTGTTCGTATTATTATCTCATTGCTGTTTCCAGTAAATTGTTATCTCAATCCATGATCTTTGTCTTTCATACCTCCAGTCCTCTTTCTCCATCTTGCCACAGAGGAGGGGGAGAGTGAGTGAGCAGCACGTGAATTCAAGTGTTTCAGTGGAAACACTCATTGGGGAATACCAACTAAAATGATGGAATAGCATTTTTAGATGTACTTACCGAAATTCTGTCCATATGGCATTTGAGGCTTGCAGGTGTTTTTGTTTTGTTTTTAAATTTTCCCTCCATTGTTTTCCATTGTGTATTTCTTCTGTCAGTGTTCTTATTGGTCTGAATCTACTGAGGAGAATTACACCTTGTGACAAAGTAAGTTATACCTAATGCATGAAATTTGTTGCATGAAAAAAAGCGTAATTACCTGTCACTGATAAAGGTAGATGTTAGAAATTTGTAAGCAGTGTTTCTTTGCACCTTGTGCTTGAAACTAAAGATTGCACATTAAACAGAACTATGATACATATCTTGAAATACGACTTCAGGTACTTCTATGATGTGTTTCTAAGGTCTGAACTGCATTTTTTGTATGTGCTTCAAAGTCTTTTATATTGCTGTGTTCCAGCAGTTGATGAGAAATATGCTGGTCTTCAGTGCAAATAAACTGTACTGTAGAATGTGACTAAGCTTAATGTTAGCAAACGTGGTATTTTCACCTGGATATACTTATTTAATTGTTATTTAAACCTTAATGTTCTTTCTGACACCATGACCCTAATAAACCTCATGAATTGTCTCCTAGGTCATACCAGACAGGTCCAGTCAGACTCCATCTCTTCTAGACAGCCATGCTAGGAACGTGTTAATGAGGTAATACATGAGGAGAGTCTGCTCTTGCCTCGAGAGTTACATTTGACAGATAATATGTTGAACTGCTACAAGAGCTTAGCCTCTTACTTCTCATGAAATTTTGCAGGTATCCTGACAAAAAGCATCTTAATCAAAGATTTGTTCCTGCCCCTTAAAGAATGAATGTGCTCCTGACACTTCCCACTGTTTGTTAGGAGCACACTGCAGTGCTGAAATGCTCTGCAGGACTGATTGCTCTGGAGTGTCATGGGTTGCATCCAGGGGTCTCATATTAGCAGCTTCAACATACAGCAAAAGGAACATCTATCTTATCTGTACTTAACTGTGCCACTTGAACACTTCTCTCATCCACAGACTGACTCTGCTATACGAGGATGAAAATTTAAGGGAAGTTATTTTAATCCTACAGTTGGAAGCACCCTAATTTATAAAACATGGAGTAGATGGAGGATGCTGAGGCTGGTGCCTATGCAGGCAATTATTCACATTTATGTGGATGGTGACATTTGTCCATGGGGACTGTTGAAAATGCATTCAGAGGCTTTAACACGGCCTTTTTAGTGTGTGCAGTGTTAAATGGCTGTAGACGTGGAAATGTCAGAAAAGTATGTGGTCTTATTAGAAAGGAGGAAAGTAGAAACTTCCATGCAATGATACTTGAGTTGCACTTACAGTCACCAAAGAGACAATCACAGAATGGTCTGGGTTGGAAACACCCCTAAGGATCATCCCACTCCAACCTCTTGACATGGGCAGGCACACCTTCCACTGGATCAGGTTGCTCCAGGCCCCATCCAACCTGGCCTTGGACACTTCCAGGGATGGGGCAGCCACAGCTTCTCTGGGCAACCTGTGCCAGGGCCTCACTATGATAGAAGAAGAAGGAAAAAACAAAAGGTTTCACTGCCTTCAGTGCCGTATCTTACTATTTGCTCTTTGCTAATTAAAGCAAAGAATGGTATCTGAAGGTCCATTTCTTTGCATTTAGTAACCTGCAATCAATATAACACTTTCTGTCATGTTTCCACTATTATTTTTATGCAATTAAGATGCCAGTGTAATTGCCAGAATTATTGTCAAACCCAGCCTACCTGCCTTTTCATGAAAGTCCCCCATAAAATCATCAACTTTATTCAGTCATGTGAGGTATTTCTCATTAAACCACAATAATGTGAACTCTCTTCCAGTAAGTCAAGTGAGACTTTGTCATGAATGTATGATAATTATATTGGTGATAGATCAAATAAAAATATCTTCTGTTAGAAGGGTTATTTGCATTTCAGTCGTGATGTTGAGTAGCTGACATAAAATGTCTTTCCTTTTTATTGCCTTATTTCAAGGATGCAGGGAAGTGAGTACTGGGTACAAAATGACATGAAGACAAATAAATCCTGTAAGTTTGAACCAACACAAACCTTAATGTGATTTTTGTTTTCCAAGCCCGAAGTCATTGCAGGTATTTGGAAGGTTCAAATCTGATCCTCAGCAGATGTGGATCATATTTATTAATCTCATTATGCAGTTTTGCATTTAAACAATGCTAAAAGAAGCATTTATTAACATTTTCTTTTTATTTTTCATTGAGGCATTTGTTATGCTTGTATAGATATGATGCATTGATAACATGTTCTGTGGAGTTTCTGTGTTTGGACAAATTTTCCAAAACTGACACCAGCTTTTGCATTGTGCTATGTAGAATCATATGATCATATAAGTTGGAAAACACCCTTAAGACCATTGAGTCCAACCACAAGTGGTTGCAGTGAGGATGATACTGAACCTACCTGACTTGTGAATGCAGCCATATGGATGGGCTGCCTTTGCTTTCACATCCATCTTTTCCAGGTTACTCCTTTCATATCTGGGTTGTGTGAGTTCTGCCCTGGCATGGCGTACTGCTGAGCTGCTTGGTCCCTGTATGCTTTTGTTTAATGTGATCAATATTGACTTGATAAATATGCAGGGAAGGGAGAATGGAGCAAGTTCAGACAGACTCCAGAATCTCACCTGCGCTCCACTCGGCACTCGCTGAGTCAGTCGGATTGTCAGGTCAGAGCTCTGTCCTCTCCCCTGCAGCAGCCTCAGTTGGGCAGCAGAGCACCTCTGTACACAGAATGTGTTTCTGTGCATGGAAGCATTGAGATTGTATTTTGTACAAATCGTTGTCAGTGTCTTGGAACACCAGTTAATAATAAGGGCATGGGAACAAGTGTGTTACTAATGCCTGTCACTGCCTGCTGCTGTCACTGCGGCGTGAGGGCTGGTGAGAAGCTAGAGTTTTACAGCATGAGGATGGGGTTTGCAGTGTTATGGTGGAAGATGTTGTGTGAGATAAAGCAGCTGATAAAAAGTGCACAAATTAAAAGTGAAAACGAAGAAATAATATCGGGAAATGCACACTTAGATTGATGAAAGTGCTATTAAGGTTACTCTAATTACTCTCGATAAGAAAATACAGTAATAAAGATAACACACACTACAGTATGAACTTAAGTGATCAGACTCAGCATTCATTCTTACATTTTAATCTCTCCTGAAAGGAGTTTACCACTCCAGAATGGCTGATGGTGGTGATAGATGCAGACCATTTCAGCAATTCTCTCTGTTTTGACAGCTCTACTCACTCATCTGTGGTACTCAGACCCTGGGATAGATCTCCCTGGGGTTTGTTTTGTATCTCGGCAGATTTTCCCTCTCAAGTGATGCTTTTGTTTTATATTGTGAGAGATCATGTTTATTCCTCTTGGAGTCTGGATGAAAACAGCTCATATCCAGTAACTCCTCATATAAACCAAGTTAAGCTTGTTCTTTTTTCTGTTTCTGACCTTCAAGTAGTAGAAGGTCTATGTTTAAGACAGGTCAGGATTTTAAGTTGCACGTAGGTGCTAATACATCTTTTATTCAGAAAAAAAATCGAGAAACAGACCATGAAGTGAGATGTAAGCATTTTAGCTGCATTAATATAGCTGGTAGAGTTGGGTAGGAAACTGAAGTGTGGAGGAGAAGAGCAAATACAAGCTATCAGGAGGTAATGAGGAATAGCTGTTGTGCCTGTAGGTTTGTGAAGGGCTTTCTTCAGTTGTGGGAAACACATGGAAGACAGCCGTGCACTACCTGGGGGAAACTGATAAGCCCTAATGCCATGGTGTATTTTAGAGATCTCTGTGCTGCTTCTGGATCTTTGCACTATTATTTTTGTACTGTCCCTCTCCCTGGGGTCATGAAATGCCATTCTTAATTGCAAGTATGTAAGGAGTTTCATATACTCCATAGAGGCAATATACTGATAAAACTTGTTTTGGATTAAAAGTCTGTGTTACAGGGACATGCGGGAGGAGAATAAAGTCCAGAGAACAACAATAAGATCATCCTGGGAGCATGGAAGTAAATTAATAGTTTTATTCTGTTCAGGGTCTCTCTTTGGGTTTGGCTTGGGCAGCAGCAGTCTGTGCATCTCTGGAGAGCAGGACAGGCACATGGAAACAAAAGCTGATTGTTTGGAAGTGCGGGTATTGTTTTGTAGAAGACTGCTGAAAAATAAGTAGAGCCAATATTTATAAACACCAAATTTTAGTGGTAGTAACATAAACTGTAACTTAGGACCTTATTGCTTCCTGGATTGCCTTGGTTTGAATTGCAGAATATCACAGTACAACAAATACCAGTCCAGGAGTTTGTGGGGAAAAATGGTCAGAAACTCAGCTGATTTTATGGCAGTTACATGTTCATAAACTGCAGTGGTTTCTACATCCTCCTGTTGCAGCAATCAGCTAAAGAGTAAGGTCTGGTGGATCACCAAAGTTGGACCTAGAATAAGTTTTTTAATGAGAGGCTTGCAATTGTTGAAAGTTTTGTCATGGATGTGGGCTTTGTTTCAGATTCATTCTTGTCATCTTAACCAGTGTGGAATGTCTTTGTGTTGTGTATATCTAGCAGCTGTAAATGGGGAATAACTTATTCTTGCATTAGGTAAGATAATTATTTCACTCATAAAAATTGGTAGAAAAGTTTACACATAGTTGTGATAGCACCATCCACTGTAGTACAAAAGATGTTTCTTTTTTAAAAGCTCCCATCATTGTATCCTACAATGATTTAAATGGGTTACAGCATGGTTAGAACTTTGTCCTTGATAATGTCCATAACTCAAAGCTTTCTTGTAATAGTATCATATTGCTTGGAAAAACTATTCCCATTTATAGTATCTGAGTCTTGGACATGTTTACAGACTGTGCTCTAGGTCTTTTTTGTGTTAGAAGGTCAGGTGAAGAAGAAAAAGTACCTTATCTGAAGATGTTAGTGAGATTAGTACAATCAACATAAAGATAGATCTAGCCAGATTTGTAGTGCAGGAATGCATCAATTTTATATTATTGTGAGGTTTTATGGTGGGATTTTTTCCCTCTTGATGAGAGGTACTGCTTAGTCTGTTCATAGAAATCATAGAATGGTTTGGGTTTGAAGGGACCTTAAAAGATCATGTATCTCCAACCCCATGCCATGGGCAAGGACACCTTCTGCTATCCCAGGTTGCTCAGAGCTCCATCCAGCCTGGCTTTGA
>VZRX01013741.1:8531-26172 GCA_013398075.1 Notiomystis cincta
GATCTGCGTCACGCCCCCGCTCCCTGTGCGACCCTTCCCAAGGCCGTGCCAGTGCGGTGATGGAGAGGGGCAGGGACATGAAGGCCGAGGAAGAGGAGAATGGCTGTGAAGAGGTTTCACGAGGAAGGAGCCTCTCCCTGCCCAGCAGGTAGGGAGCGGCTCCGCCGGGCAGCGCGCTGGGTCGGAGCCGTGCCCGGTTGGAGCCGTGCCGGGTCGGAGCCGTGCCCGGTCGGTGCCGTGCCCAGTTGGAGCCGTGCCGGGTCGGAGCCGTGCCGGGTCGGTGCCGTGCCCGGTCGGTGCCGTGCCCGGTCGGTGCGTGCCCCATGCGAACGGCTCCTGGCCGGGAGAGGGGCGGCTCGAGGGCTGTGCGAGATCAGAGGGGCTTTGGGGGTCCCCTCACAGCCCCGGCCCGCTCCTCGCTCGCAGCCCCGTCGCCCTCCTCCTCCTTCCCGGGGCATCCCACGCAGGTGTTGGTCCTGCAGATCCCCACTAGATGGGCCCCGCGGCCTGGCGGTCCCTGGACGGGCCAGGAATACGGCTCCTGGCTTTCACTTGGCGTTTAGGGGGAAAATGACGGCTAAGTGGGAATAGGGATGTGCCTCACATGGAGATGGGGCTGGGCCCCGCAGCAAAAATGATTTGATTCTGATTTGCACAAAATGCAAGAGAGTGGTGCAGAAGGGGGCAGATTGCTAATTTGACCCTAGTGGAAGGTCACTTGGCCGCGGCAGGGGGATTGGGACGAGAAAATCTTTAAGGTCCCTTCCAACCCACGCCATTCCGTGATTCTGTGAACCCCTTTACAGTCGAGGGCACCCTCCTCACACCTGGCTGCAGCAGCTGCAGGAGTTGCCCTCCCGTGCGATCTCCCTGCCGTGGGCGCCCCAGTCGCTCCTGTCTGGCCCCCAGCACAGCTGGCTGCACACCTGGCAAGCACTTCCCTCCCCAGCAGAATGACCCCACAAAGCCAGGCAGAGGAAGCTGTGAGCAGGGCAGCACTCTGGGATGCACGAGGTGGAACGGGGCACAGCTGGACAGTCACGACAGCTGTGACATCTGTAGAACAGGGATTTGCTGTGGGACATCACTGCAAGTAATTAGATCACTGCAGTTGTTCTGCTGACAGTCTAGAAAACTCCAGGAAAACCCCCCATGAATAACACTTCAGGTGCCTCAGTCCCCTGCTGTGGAAGGTGCTGATAACCTGCCTCTCTCCTTACCTCAGCTCAGGAGTTACCCTTCATCCAGTCAGACTTTCCCAACCCCAGCAGGGTTTGGCAGGACACGATCAGCCCAGGTCTGTTGGGTTCCTGCATCCCCAGACATCCTCCATCCCCTCATGCAGGACTTACCTCTGTAAGGCTGAGCAAGTGAAGTGGTTGTTTAAGTGACCAGAGGCAGCCAAGGGTTTCCTCCGTGCCTCCAGGAGAGCAAGCCTGAGCACTTTTTGGACTCACCATGATTCCCTGGAGCTCTGAGACTGGGGTCTCCAGCAGTGGAATGGACCCAGCCTCACAGACCCTCCAGCCCCAGTACCACACGGCCCAGGGCACGGGTGAGCTGTGTGCACCAGCCACAGGTGAAATCCTGCAGAGAAGGGGCTGAAGGGGGGAACTGTCCTTGGGAACCGGCCAGAGCTGCTGCTCCATCTCACCCTGAACAACGTGACGGGAGCCCAGCTGCTCCCCAGTGCAGGTGGGCAAGCTGGGGCCAGAGCTGGCCGGGCACACAGGCACCTCTCTTTGGGAGACCAGCCCGGGCAGCCTGTCCCACCCCCAGCCCGGCCAGCGGCACGCCAGGCACTCNTCAGTCCCCTGCTGTGGAAGGTGCTGATAACCTGCCTCTCTCCTTACCTCAGCTCAGGAGTTACCCTTCATCCAGTCAGACTTTCCCAACCCCAGCAGGGTTTGGCAGGACACGATCAGCCCAGGTCTGTTGGGTTCCTGCATCCCCAGACATCCTCCATCCCCTCATGCAGGACTTACCTCTGTAAGGCTGAGCAAGTGAAGTGGTTGTTTAAGTGACCAGAGGCAGCCAAGGGTTTCCTCCGTGCCTCCAGGAGAGCAAGCCTGAGCACTTTTTGGACTCACCATGATTCCCTGGAGCTCTGAGACTGGGGTCTCCAGCCTCACAGACCCTCCAGCCCCAGTACCACACGGCCCAGGGCACGGGTGAGCTGTGTGCACCAGCCACAGGTGAAATCCTGCAGAGAAGGGGCTGAAGGGGGGAACTGTCCTTGGGAACCGGCCAGAGCTGCTGCTCCATCTCACCCTGAACAACGTGACGGGAGCCCAGCTGCTCCCCAGTGCAGGTGGGCAAGCTGGGGCCAGAGCTGGCCGGGCACACAGGCACCTCTCTTTGGGAGACCAGCCCGGGCAGCCTGTCCCACCCCCAGCCCGGCCAGCGGCACGCCAGGCACTCGCCCGACTCCCCGTGTGCTGGGTAAAGAGGGAACAGCTGCAGGGGCCCTTCTGCTGCCTCGGGAGCTGGGACAGCACCCAGAGTCAGGCTGATCTAAATTTAAACTCATGCTTTGTGTGTTTGTACATGCGAGTGCAGGCTCCAGCCCCCACTCCCCCACCACCTCCCCCTCTGCACGGAGGAGACAGAGGCCCAGAGGAGCTCCAGCTGGCTGGGACCTGGGGAAGGGGGGCTCCAGGGCAGGGCAGGAGGGGAAGAGACAGCTAGGGGAGCAACACCATGGAGCCTGCTTCTCCCCAGGGTGACGTGAAGAAGAGGCAGCAGAAGGAGAAGTCCAAGAAGCCGGTACCACCAATAGCTCCTCGTCCACCCAGGGCTCTGTTCTGCCTGACCCTGGAGAACCCCCTGCGGAAGGCGTGCATCAGCATCGTGGAGTGGAAGTATCCTCTGGCTGCAGGGGCTGGGGAGCAGGGGGGGTGTGTGCCTGTGAGCGTGGCAGGGGTGCTGGGGGGCACCAGAGCTGCCAGCCCGTCTCAGCCTTGTGCTGACTGTCTCATCAGGCCTGGAAAAGGCACTGAGGCACTCAGGGAGCCCTGGCAGGATGCACTGGCAAAGGCAATGGCTGTGCAAGCTGGGGCATGAATAGGCTGGTGGGGAAAGCTGGGGCTGAGGAGCGGGTCAGGCCATGGGGCCTTTTGTGGGGTGGGACAGGGACAGGCAGGGACAGCCTGGGGGCAAGGGACTTGTGGGAGTGAGTGTGTTGTGAGTGTCTTGTGTGCTGGGGAGAAATGGGGGACAGACTGTTGAGAGGGGAGGGGGTTTGGTATGTCAGGAGGGGGCACAGTGCCCATCTTGGGGTGGGGATAGGGCCAGGCTGGGGGCTGGGGACAGTGTGACACTCTGCAGAGAGAGGTTTGGGGTGGGTAGCAAGACCATGGTGAGCTGCTTGGGATGGCTTTTTGCGTGTATCACCATTTGCCTGATCCCACAGCTGTGCTCTGCCCTGGTGGGGGAGGCTCCCCCAAATCCTTGCTGACACCAATGTCCTCTCAGGTCCCTTTCCCATCCCTCCCTGGTACTGCTGTCACAGGTGAAGGCTTTTGTGAGTGATACTGTTCAGAGTCTTTCTTTGTGCCTTTGGCTTAATGTTGCAGTTTGGGTGTTGCTTTTTGACCTTTTCACTGGGGTACTGTAGCTCAGAAATCCCAAAATGCCATGTTTCTGCCCTGCATCCAGGAACTACCACCTTGTTCACCTATATTTTATGTAAAGGAAGAGAATGGGAGATTAAATACTTCACTTTGATTTCAGCAAAGCATTTGGGTTCTAGCAAAAATGATGGACTGGGGAACAGAATCAAGTTCTTCCACTGCAACTTTTCTCATTTCAGTTGCTGAACTTTATCTGTGTGTTCCTGGATCCCACCCCTGCCCAGGCTCTAGGAGCTGGCTTGGTCACATTAGGCTGGCTGTGTTGCTGTGGGGATACCAAACCCATGCCCAGAGATGCTGCTTTGTCCAAAGCCCAGGGAGCCCAGGGGCAGGCATTGGGGCATGCTCACAGCTCTGGTGGTGCTGGAGCTTGAGACTTCCTTCCTTTGCTGCGAGGGACTCCGTCCTTCAGGGAGTGGGAGCAGAGCCAAAATTGGGGAGTTCTCATTTTCTGTGCCTCTGGCAAGAGAAATGATGTTTCTGTGAGGGCACAGAAGGGAACTGTGCCTGTGTCCCAAACAGGCACTGGGTAAGGAATAAACCTGTGTGTACCCTGAGTGGCAGGGGAAGAGCTGGAAATAGGACTGGCATCTTCCAGCATGCTCAAACAGAGTCTTCTCCTGGGCCAGCACATGCCAGAGCAAGAGCACAGCACAGGGGGGTCTTTCCTGCACCAGTGCTCTGCAAGGGGAGGAGTGGGTGCCCCACCAGAAGGGTGGCATGTGCAGGTAGTTCTGACCTGTGCAGGACAAATGATCCAGGGAATCAGGTTTCTCCAGTGCCTGGCTGTATTTATACCCAGATGCACCTGGCTGCCCTCACTCAGGGATCAGGCAATGCCAGGCGTGACAGGGTCGGGTCGTCCCAGTTCCTGTGGGTTATTATGGTCTGCAGGGACAGGCAGGCTGCCAAGGGGAGATTAGCTGTGACCCTCTTCTGTGGGGATACCTGGGCTGTAGGGTCAGAGTGGCCCATCCCTGCTGTGTCTACTGCTGCCAGAGTACAAAGCTGAGCCACAGCAGTGGGCCAGGGTCTTTTTCAGGCAGCTGAAGGGTGGGGCCCATCACTCCACTCAGCCCAGGGTGAGTGAAGGGCTGACTTGAGGCTGAGGATGTTTTGTGCTGAACTTTGCTCACATCTCAAAAAAACCTTGTTCATCAGAACAAGGAAATCTGAATGTTCTGCAGCTTACTTTGTGATGCCACCCTGGTGTTTCAGGTAATTTTGTAGCCAGTAGAACTTCAAGGCAGGTGAGTGAGGAGCCTGGGGACCCTGAAGGGCCACAGAGCAAGATGCAGAGGCCTAATTCCTGCTGCTAGGCAGATGTGGGGACCTTTGGATGCTGTGTGGTGGGAGCATGCTGGAGAGAAAGAAGTTAGGCTGCAGGAGCAGGAGATGAGGAGGATGCTGAGGCTCTGGGTCAGTGGCAGGTACCCAGTCACACTGCATGTCTGGCTTTTGTTTCAGTCTGTCCCACTGCATTTCTGCCTCGTAACTGTGCCAGACTCACAGAGTCACAGGCAGCAAGTGGATTCCAGCTCCAGTTACAGGAGCTGCAGCTGAGGTCACCCTTCAAGGAGGGCTTGTCTTACCCTGTCCAAGCAGGCAGGCAAACCTCCAACCTCTGGGCTCTCCTCACTACCTGGACATGAAGGGGAGCAGCTTCTCCAGCCAACTTCAGGTTTTAAAGTGTCATCAAGTTGATGGATAGAAAGGTTCAGCAAAGGAAGAAAAGCCTGTGATGAGCCCAGGACACAGCTGCCAGCACTCAGCCAGCTCAGCAGGCTGGTATGGATAGAATGCTCCCCAGGTGCCCCTTGCCCTGTGGACTGGACAGTGGAATGGCCACCAGAGCCCAAGGCAGCTCTCAAGGGAGAGTGCTGGGGGAAACACAGAGTGGGGGTCCCTGGAGGGAGAGCCTGGCTGCAAATGAGGCTCTGGAGCTGGAGTTTGAGCTCTTTGGAGGCTTTAGGAAGGTGATAGCTTAAGCTTGTCCAAGAGCTTTCAGTGGCCCAAGCAGAGCAGTGACAGCAGCAGGAGCCTGGGAGTGACCAAGTGCCTGTCCCAGGGTCTGCATGGGGAAACAGTAAAGTCACCCCTTTTGTTCTGAGATGTCGTAGGGCCCAAACAGCACAGTTTGTACCTTGAAGGGGTGGGGCAGTTCTCAGGATGAGCACTCTGTTCACTCCCAGCCCCTGGCACTCCTGGGGACAGTCACAGGAGTGTTGCCTGTACCGAGGCTGTGGGGACACCTGGGGATGTTCTGCCAGAGCAGCCCCTGGATGAGCTGTCTTGCCCAGCCCTGGATGACTTCCAGCTGAGGCCATGCAGTCCTCATGAGCCCCGAGCAGCAGGAGCCTCCCTGGTGGATGCTGAGTGCAGAGGGAGCCAGGGCCAGCCTGCTCTGGAGGGGTGCTTAGGTCCAGTGCCTACCTTCTGCAAAAGGTCCTGGCCCCTCAGGCTGATTCAGGGTGAGGAAGGGGAAGCTGCCAGCTCTCCCATGCCTTTGTTACTCCTCCCCTGCAGCCTTTTACTCTGTGCCCCCCCGTGTGTCCTGTGCCAAAGCTGTCCCTCTGCAGCTGAGTGTCCCAGCCCTGCAGCACCCAGGCAGCCCCTGAGGATGTGCTGAGCCTGGGGTCTGCCTGCTCCCCACCCAGGCAGTTCAGGGCAGGGCTGGGGTTATACCTGAGTTTGCTTGCACTCCTTAACCCTTCCTCTTAGACCCTTTGAGATCATCATCCTGCTCACCATCTTTGCCAACTGTGTTGCTCTGGCCATCTACCTGCCCATGCCTGAAGATGACACCAACGTGGCCAACTCCAGCCTGGTAAGGAGCACTTGGAAGCCCCTCCTGTAGCCTGGGGACTCTGCAGAGCTGCTGCTTGGTGTGGCACCTGTCAGTACCTGTTCTGCTGCCCCAGGGTGGAGTCAGGCAGCCTTGGTCCAGCCAGAGCTGCTGCAGTCCAAGGGAGGCAGGGGTGGGAAGAAATGACTGCAAAATGGGTTTTCAGAGGGGCTGAAACCACCTCTGGGTTGAGATCAAAGGCAGCAGGTCGGTGTGTGAAGTACTCATGAAGGAGGAATTGATGCCAATAAAATAAAAAATTCCCTCTGACTTTTTTAAATCACACTTTCAAAAGGAAACATCCCATTCCAGAAAGGCTCACATGGTTTGTTTCAGCATCTTGAAATAAATTTTTCTGACATTTCCTTTCGAAACTGTATTTTAATTTTGTTACTTTTTATTTAAGACAGGAAAAAAAACCTGTTTCTGTTAGGCAGAAAGGTTTCTCCTTTCCAAACATTCCATTTTCTTCCTTTGTTGCTCCAGTTTTCCTGGAATATGATGTTTTGATGTGACCCAAATCAACAGTTTGCACTATTTTTAGTTTGCCACTCCTTTTTACTCTTCAGATCCCCACTGTGGTTCAATCCACACTGATTTCCATTGAGAGACTGAGTATGATGACTAAATCAAAATATCTAAATCCCCCCTTTCAATGAAATGTCCTCTCCTGCTGGTTTTGGGACTCCTCAGGGTAAATGCCCATGGAGAGTTGGTTCCTGGGGTGTTCCTTCATCCTCCTGGCCAGTCTGAGCAGCCTCCCTGACCCTTTGGAGTGGTTTTGGTTTCCCCCCTGGCTGAGGGGGTAGCAGGGTTTGGGAGGTGCAGTTATCTCAGGTGCCTGGAGAGGCTGGCCTAGACCAGAGGCTGGACAGAGTTACAGGATAAAGGGATTTATTGGAAGGCCTACACAGGGACACCTTGGGCAGCGCAGTAGTCTCACAGAGACAACACCCAGGATGGATGATGGTCACAGGTTTTTTGGACAGATAGGAGTTTGGTCTATTTGCATATCAGGTGTTAATTGTCCAATTATAGCTTCAGGCAGTGCAGTCCCATTCCCTGAGTTTCCCCCCACCATTTCAGCGTTGTTTACACTTTTGGAGACTGTGAAAAACAAGGTGGCCTTGAGTTTCAGGCCTAGAGAGAAATTGTTTTGTCTCAGTAAAGTGGGAGAACAGGAGCTGACAGGCTGTGGAGTCCTAGAGTTTTACACTAAAGCAATACTGACGTGGAAAATCCAAAAGCTGAAATTTAATGCATCAGTTAAAGAGGCAAAGCTGACTGTGGGAAGCAGGAGGTGGGGGCAGTGGGGATGGGGGCTCCCCTCTGGGAGAGAGCTCGGGGTGTGTGGGAGCAGCTGCCTGTGAGGGCAGAGCCTGTGGGGGTAAGGGCTGACGTGGCTCTGGTGCTGCCCAGCAGCCTTCTCCATGGGCAAGAGGCACGTGGGAAGGACCAAGTGATGTAAATTCATCGCATAAATGAAATTCCATCTGGTTTTATTTATTGTGTATTAGATTACTTACGCTGTACCCTGCTGGGGGATTTTTCAGCCTGTTGCCAAGCCAACAGCCCTTGGTATCAAGGGCCAGGTAGCCCCAGGCTGCTGATCTTCCATTGCTGCTTGCTGTCCCTTTGTCACCATGTCCTGGTGGCTTTGTAGGAGCAAAGCAGGCTGAGAATTTAGCCAGGCACCCATCACCTGCAGGTGGTGAAGAAAGGCTTGCTGAGGCATTTTCCTGCAGCAGAGAGATGCATTCAATCTCTCTCTGTCCCTTTTCTGCCTCTCTTCATTGCCCAACCCTCTCTGGAGTTGATAAAAAGATGTTGAAACTACTGAGAAGGCAAAATGTACGAGGGGAAGCTGAGAGAGGGCAGTGAGGACGTTGCCCCACGCTGTTTGTGGAGAGGACTGAGGTTCCCTCTCCTCACAGATCACTGCTGAGGGGTGTGCAGGAGCCTGCCCAGCCCAGCTTCCTCCAGGGAACCCTCCTGCAGCCCAGGCCCTCAGGGCACTCCGCTTTAAAGCTCTCCAGCAAGGGGAGCCTCAGGAAGAGAGGATTCCTAGGAGACCTGTGCTGCCACTGCCCTCCTGCAAGGCTGGCAGACCTGGAGAGCAGCCACACTCTGTGCTTCCTGGAGCAGCCAGGGAGGAGTTGCAGTCACAGTTTACACTAGGTTTTGAATTAGGATCATGACAGCTTGGTTAATTAGAACTCATTTTTTGGGGAGGTGAAAAAAATGAAATACCATAACAATGAAAATAATGGAATTAAATAACCCATAAATTTTCTAAGAATCCATTTTGTTTTATCCTGGAAGAAGTACAGTTGTTTAATTTCAATACATGTCATTATTATTCTTTCTATGTTAGATTTCTTTTGATGTAGAAGGTTTTTTTAAATCTTGTTTTTAACTGATTTTACCTTTTTCTAACAGAGCCAAAATATTTTCATCAACCCTGATGAAATGATTTTGACTTTTCAACTTGTTTAATAATTCACAGCATTTATTTTCACTTTTACTTGAGTTTCCAGAGTTTCAAATCCCACTGTTTTTCAGTGGAAACCTTACTCCAGGAGCAAGCAGCCTCAGAGTGTGTTTAGCAAGGCAGGTTATTCACCCAAGGAAGTACAGAGGGCTGTATGTGACCTGGCTGCCTGACCTCTGTTGATGAGCAGCAAAGAAATAAAGTCAAATTTAGAGTAGAGTTCATCTCCCAGGGCAGTTGAGTCATTTCTGCAGTTCCAGGGGGTGGTGTTTGACATGCTGCACACACTGAGATTCCTGGTTTTTAGAACTCTGGTATGGTTTGGGTCAGGAGGCTCATTCCACCCCCTGCCATGGGCAGGGACACCTTCCACTATCCCAGGATGTTCCAAGCCCTGTCCAGCCTGGCCTTGGGGATTCCAGGGATGGGGCAGCCACAGCCTCTCTGGGCACCCTGTGCCAGGGCCTCACCACCCTCACAGGGAACAATTTTTCCTAATATATAAATAAAATACTCTCTGTCAATTTAAAGCCAACTCTCTTTTCAGGAGGGATGCTGCCCTTTCAGACCACCAAAAAGCAGCTGTCCTGAGGCCCATGGGCTTTGTAGGAGCATCAGGCAGGACAGGGGGCCCAGGGAGTGGGGGGCAGAGCTGGAGCTCAAACAACTTAAACAGCACAGGTGCCTCTGTGCAGGCACACAGCTGGTGTCACACACTGCTGGTGTCTTTAGTGGCTTTAGGTACTGTTTAGGTAGCACAAGTGTTTGATGCCAAGGAATATCCTTGAAAGTCCCACCCTTTTGGAGTGTATCTCAGCCCTGGGGTCAGGGAATCAATCCCTGTGTTTCTAAAGCCTGAGCACAGCCTCAGGCACAGTGCAGTGACAGGAGTGTGAGTGTCTGATGCAGTTGCAGGAGCCCCAGCTTTTCACCTGCTCTGGGGAGCTGTAATTACCTGTGAGCCCTGCACAGCATCTGTCACGCCAGGGCTGTGGCATGGAACACTGGAACAGTCACAGTTGGGCAGCTGACTTGTGTCCCAGAGTCCCTGAGCAGAGTTTGCTGCTTTTGAAGAGCTGTTGGGGCCTGTGCCTGGGGCTTGGCATGGGTTACTGGCTGCATGAGAGTTGTGACTGCATGTGGTTTTCCCAGAGCTTGAGGTCACCCTGCATCTCCTGAGTCTCCCAAAGCTGTGACAATAACCACCACTCCTGTGTGCAAGCACAGATAAAACTGCAGAAACTGCTGCAGTACCTGGCACTTGGAGGGGGCACATGCAGCTGTGGGAGCTACTCCTGCCTCCCTCCTTCCCCTCACTCTGGCCTGGGGCCACTGGCAAGGGCTGGCACCCTGCCCAGCTTGTGGCTTGGCCACCTCTGTGGTCACCCTGGGGATGTGGGTGTGCAGATGAGGCAGGCCCCTGCCATGTCTCCCTCCAGGTGTGCCAGCAGAGCTCGCCACTCACTCCTCCTGAGTGCCACCAGCACCACTGCAGCCTCCTCCCTGCTCCATCACCGTGTGGGCCTCATGGTCCCCAGCCCCACAGCAAGGCTTCCCTGGAAGGGACCTTGCTGCCCCTCTGCTCCCAGCCCTGCAGAAGGCAGGGTTGGCTGCAGCTGCTTGAGAGTTGTGTTCTTCCAGCTGGGATCTCCATACCCCAGGTCTGGCAGGCATCACTGAGCCCTTGTTCATACACATCTTTCTGCTTTTGGTGACTTTTCAAACCTTTCAAACCCACCAAAGCCTTTTCAAACCAAGCAGACCTAAGACATCTAGTCCAGGGAGAACCCTCAGGAGTGCCACCAAGGTGTCTCAGAACAGCTGGTGTGACGTGGAGCAGTGAGGAGCTCTGAACAGCCAGTGAGGGAGATGCAGTGGAGAACAACTTGTAGGACCTGGCCACTCTGTGCTCTCACAGCTGCTGTAGGGGGGTTGTGGCTTTCCTGGTTCCTGTCTCTGCAGCCCTGGGGTATCTCTAGTTTGTGGGAAAGGAGGAGCTGTGGCTGGAGAATGTGGCAGGGAAATCACAGCACTGCAGAGAAGCTGGGAGTGGAGTGGCTCTGGAGATGATCTACTCCAACTACCTGCTCTAAAAAATCTGTGCAAACAACTCATAAACTCTCCCAAATTCTTTCCTGCATGTCTTCCCACCCCTAGTACTTCCTGTGCTATGACAGAGGCCACTGTGGAGAGCAGGAGTGTTTCTCTTGGTGTCCCTTCCTGGCTGTGGTCTGCAGCAGCCCCAAACCCTGCCTGCTGTCCACCGTGCCCTTCCCAAGCTGGGTGCCAGGGTTTCCCACCACTCAGGGGAGACTTCCTTGGCTCCAGCCCTCATTTTCAGCTTGTTTTCCAAAGGAAGAGACTGCTGTAAATGTATTCCCACACATTACTGTCCTGTCCCCTTCTCTGTCCCACATCTGCAGGGTTTCATTCACCTCCATTCAGGGGGATAGGAGGACACTGAGCTGCTCTGTTCTGCAGGTGATGGTTGCTGCAAACCTCTAGGGAACACCTTTATGGATATTTTATGTTTACAAAGGGCTTAGAAAGACTAAAGCAGCACATCTCCCCATCCTGCATGTCCTGGTGTGTCCATGTGTGTGTCCTGGTGAAGCCATTGGTCCAGAAAATGTTTTTATTGGGGTGGGCTGGACCTGCAGGGCAAAAGGAGAGCAGGGCCCAACTGGGACTGGGAGGCTCAGGGGGAGGTGCAGGGCTGATGGTACAGGAGCAAAAGGCATGGAGAAGGGCAGAGGGCTGGGGATGGTTTGGAGGGGTCAGGGGGGAGTGTGAGGGCTGAGAGGTCCTGTTGCAGGTGGAGGTAGCAGGGGTAGCTGTCCATCTGGATTGTGGTCATGCTGTGCCCTCACCACCTATCCCCACTTTGCCCAGCTGGGAGGCTTCATTCAAACCCTGCTTCTCCCTCAGAAAGATGAGGCTCACTCCAGAGAGTCTGTGTCCTGTGGGGACTGGGAGCTGGCACTGTGAGCAGGCTGGGGCTGGGTCACGTTGCATCACAGCAGCGTGCTGCACGCTGCCACCCTGCTGCTGCACAGCTCATCCAGCACCACGGCTCGGGCTCCTGTGTGCCCAGACATGGGGGTGGCACAGGTGGAGCCTGGTGTGTGACACACACCTGGATCTTCTCCTTTTTGGCTCTTCAGCTTTTGGTCCCAGCTGTGCCAGACAGCTCCGTGCCCTGCCCTAACACTCCACAGTGGGTACCAGCTCAGGGCTGAGCAGGGGATAGTGGGTGGCACAGAGGGATCCCCAGCTCTAGAAGCTGGCCAGGGCTTCAGTGAGGCCAGCAGAGCTGAGACTGCCCATGGCACTGGCTGAGTGTGCAGGGTCTGTGCTGTGGCACTCATGGTTTGGGCACAGGGTGGTGACTGGGCCATGAGTGCAGCCCCTGTGCTGACCTGCAGCGTGGGCAGCACCAGGGCTGGAGGAAGCACATGGCTTCTTTTGAAATCAAACGTGGATTTCTTCTCAAATCAGCCTGGGCACAGGAAGTGGAGTCTGCACCAGCGTGGGACATGGGGTCCTTGACCTGGTGTAAGGTCTGCCAGCATGAAATATCCTTCAGCTGCTTCCTGCTGGTCTTTGGGGACTGCACTGTTTGCCCTGGCTCAGGCCATTGCACTGTAGCCACATAAGTTTAATTGCCAGTACTGTACTTCATCACAGCCTAGAAAGCCACCACGTCCTGGGCTCACCCCCACAGCAGGTAGGGGAAGCAGGTGGGGGGGGGGCATTCTGCCTCTGCTCTGCTCAGGTGAGACCTCACCTGCAGAGCTGCCTCCAGCCCTGGGGTCCCAGCACAGGAAACACCTGAGCCTGTTGGAGCAGGTCCAGGAAAGGTGACAAAGATGCTCCAAGGGCTGGAGTTCCTCTGCTCTGGAGCCAGGCTGGGAGAGCTGGGGGTGTTCACCTGGGGAAGAGAAGGCTCTGAGAAGACCTCACTGCATCCTTCCAGTGCTTGAAGGGGGCTTATAAGGAAGACTGAGACAAACTTTTTAGCAGGGTCTGTTGCAGTAGGAGAGAGTGTGATGGTTTTAAACTGAAGGGGGGTAGATTTAGATTAATTGTAAAGAAAGAATTTTATACCTTGAGGGTGTTGAGGCCATGGCACAGGCTGCCCAGAGAAGCTGGGAATTTGCTGTTCTGTCCCTCCCAGGCTGGAGGCAGGGGCTGTCTGCTGCCTCTTCCTTGGCCCAGGTTTGACCCTTGCTGCTCACTGGCTGGACCCAGTGGGCAGATACCCTTGAAGCTGTCCAAAGCACCTTTCATCTGCTGTGGGCTTCTCAGAGGGACCTCTGAGGAACAGCAAGTCCCCTTTTGATTCTGGGCAAGGCTTTTCAGAGGTAGATCCTTACTAGTGGTGCCTGAGTCTGTTCTGCTGGAGAATCTGGGCATGGAATTGACTTCTGCATGCTGGATCCTGACATCAGCCCCAGCAGCTGCATCCCACTCCAGGCTGGATCCTGACACTCACCAGTCTCAGCAGCTGCAGGGCTGCTGTAGCTTGCAGTGGGCTTTCCTGTTTTTCCTCTGCAGCTGGGGAGACACCCCACCACAGCACTCTGCAGCCCCTCCATACCTGAAATGGTCCTCATGGCAGTTGTATTTGCATGGGATCACAAGGACAGGCTTTGGGGGACAGTCTAGGGGGCATTTGTCCCCTGAGGGTGGGAGTTGAACAGTTTTGAGTTGTCCTAGCTAAAACCTTGAAGCCAGAGGCAATGCCAGGATCTCTGCTCTTACCCTCAGATGTGCCCTCAGATCCAACCAGCCCCTGGCATTGTCTGGGTGACAGTCACATGGGGACACTCAGCCTGGTCACTGCTTTTGGACAAGTTAATTGAGTGAGCAATTCTTCTCTCTTGAGAAGCTTCTCTCTCTAGCCCTGGCTTCGTAAAAGGAGAGGATTTTCCATTTGTCAGGGAGGCCATGGGGACCCTGGGAGGAAGCTGTGCTCACAGCACTAGAGCACTCACCACTGGAGACCCACTCCCAATTTGGTCTCAGAGAAAGCTTTCTGCCTTTCTGAGGGCAATTCCCTGGAGATCCCAAGCAGAGATGCTCCTTGCCCTCCAGGGGATGTAGGCTGGGGAGAGGGACCAGGGACCACCAGAAATATAAATAGTCCCATCCAGCTGGCTGCTTCAGAAGACTTTTAATCCCAGTCTGGAAGGGCCACCAGCAGCAAGGGCAGTGATGGCAGTGACAGGCAGAGCCAGCTGGGCACAGGCAGCTCTTGGCTGTGCTCCAGGGACAGATGAGCTGTCCTGGCCCAGCAGCTGCAGGGCTGTGCCAAGCCCCTGCAGTGGGGTGCCAGCTCCTGCCTGGGAAGGGGTGCAGCACCTCTGCCCAGTGAGTCTCAGGCCCGTTTCTAGCAGGTCACTTTGCCAGGCAAATATCTGGCATTAGGCATGAGGTCTTGAGCCCAAGGCCTCCATTCCCTGGGAGCTCCCTCGTCATCACAGGCCGAAGGGAAGCCATGATACAGCTGGCTTGTCCCACGTGGCTGTGAGGGGTCTCCAGGAGAGCCCAGCAAGCCCTCAGCTGGGGAGGATGAGAAGGTGTCAGCAGTGCCTGTGGGAGGATGGCTGTGGGGGGATGAGAGAGTGAGCAGCAGGGAGGGAGCCAGAGAGCAGCAGTGCCCTGGGCCAGGCACCTTTAGGTGGCTTTGCTGGAGCAGTTTGTAGGAACAGGAACCCACAGCCTCAGGGCAGGGGCCATCAAGGGGCCTAAAGGGATGGGGGGATCATGCTGCAGGCCAAGCAGTGGTGCGTGGTGGCTGAGCATGCTGCCCCTTCTCCCCAGGTGCTGCCTGGTGTGGGTGGGGGGTACAGGTGGGGTGGCAGCAGGGGGGTGACCATGCCTGGTGAGGACAGCAGGGGAGGTGACAGTCTGTTCTAATGAAGTGTTGTCTCCTGATTGCCTTTGCAATCCCCAGGAGAAGATCGAATATGCCTTCCTTATCTTCTTTGCCATCGAGGCCATGCTCAAGATAATTGCCTACGGCTTCCTCTTCCACACGGATGCCTATCTCCGGAACGGCTGGAATGTGCTCGACTTTTCCATTGTCACTCTGGGGTAAGGAAAAGAGGGAAGGCTGCTGCTGTAGCTTGTGCCAGGCCTCTCCCACAGCCAGTCAGGGACTGGTTTTTCTAGTGATTGCAATGAAGTCCTCGATTAAGTTCATGGCCTTCTCCCGTGGGCCCCCTTTTCCTCCCTGACATTCACTGGGATCCTCTCTAACTCCTATTTCTTCCTGTCTTGACTCCTTCCTGCCTCTTAGGTCTCCTTGCCCTGGAGAAAGGGGGTGGCATGGGGTGCTCCAGGGTTTGCACAGGGGGTGGGAGGTCCCTGGCTGTCAGCAGTGGAGCTGCACCCAGGAGCTGGCCTTGCCAAGAGCTGCCCCTGGGTGAGGCTGAGCATGGCTGGCAGTCCTGGCCTCGCTTTTCTGCCTGCAGAGCTCTAAATCCTTAGCTCAGATTCCTTGGTCTCCATTCTCACGCCCTTCTCTTTTTCCTTGTCCTCCCTTCTGCTTCTCCTCCTTCCTTCCCCGTGCCCTGGCTCTTTCAGGCTCATCACCATGACCCTGGAGCAGGTCAATGTGAAGCAGGGAGGGCCCTCGGGGGGCAAAGGCGGCTTTGACGTGAAGGCGCTGCGAGCGTTCCGCGTGCTGAGACCGCTGCGCCTGGTGTCCGGAGTGCCGAGTGCGTGCTGGGCGCCCTGCTGGCAGCAAGGGCTGCCGGGTGGGGGGACCTCTGTGCCTGGCCAGGGTGGGGGGCCCTCTGTGCCTGGCCAGGGTGGGAGCCAGGGGACAGCTTTCTTGGTTTTGCTGGATGGAGCCCAGCCGCAAGGCAGGTGTAGAGGAGGCACGGGTTCTTGCTGGTTCCTCCTGGTGCCCCGGGGGTCTGCGGGTGTCTGCAGGTTGGTGCACACATCTGGCTGCCTCCGTGGCTCAGTGTCAGTACCTTTGGGTGGCCAGTGAAGGGGGCAGGATCTCGCTCGAGTTTCTCAGAGCAGGGATCTTTCTTATTCCGTAACGCATGTGAATACAGCCTGGATGAGAGCACCAGGACAAATGGAGGACTGTGAAGCAGCCCTGAGCACTGCCTGCCTCTGCTGTGCTCTTTCACGTGCTTTCATGGTGGCAAGAAGAAAGGATTTCCTGCTTCAGAGATTTCAGTCCCACCCCACCTGTGCCCCTCTTCCCTTGGCAAGGGGCACTTCAAAGGCTGCTTGTTGGTGGGCTGGATGCAAGGTGCACCCAAAGCTGTTTAGGAAGTGGCTGATCTCCTCTCCCCTCATCTTTATGCAGGCCTTCAGGTCGTCCTGAACTCCATCATCAAGGCCATGGTGCCCCTGCTCCACATCGCCCTGCTGGTCCTCTTCATGATCATCATCTACGCCATTGTGGGGCAGGAGCTCTTCAAGGGCAGGATGCACAAGACCTGCTACTACCTTGGGACAGGTGGGGCTGTGCTGGGGGGATGCAGCAGAGCTGTCTCTTGTGGCTGCTGTGAGACCACAGGGGCTCTGTGTTCAGCAGAAAGCGTGGCCCTGCCAGCACCAGGCCTGGGAGCGTGGCAGGACTGAGGGATGCGTGAAACAGCACACAGCTGGCTGTGAGGGGTGCTGAAAGGGGTCTCGTTTGGAGGGGGCTGCTGTGTTTGGCCTGACCTGCTGGTCTCTCCGTGGCTTTGCTCCTCAGATGTGATTGCCACAGTGGGCTCAGAGAAGCCAGCCCCGTGCACCAGCTCCGGCCACGGGCGGCACTGCAGCATCAACGGCAGCGAGTGCCGCAGCGGCTGGCCCGGCCCCAACAACGGCATCACACACTTCGACAACTTCGGCTTTGCCATGCTCACTGTCTACCAGTGCATCACCATGGAGGGCTGGACAGAGGTTCTCTACTGGGTAGGCCTCAGCACTTTGTGCCCAGCTTGGTGGAGGTGATGCTTAGGGCAGGGAATGCCCTCCCGGAGATGGGATCCCATGGCAGGGCTCGGTGTCTGCCCCTACCAACTTCTTACTGTGATGCACACCCCATAACACACCAGTCATGTCTGCATCCCTGCAACACTGCCTAAGCTGTCCCTGCTCCAGGAGACTGCTCCAGCTCCCACCTTTGTGAAGGGATGTGGGCCAAGTGCAGCAAGGACTGACGGATGCTCCTCCAGTAAACCCCGTGTTCTGCAGTCCTTGGGGGACAGTCATGCTGAAGCTTAGGCTTGGGGATGGTGTTTAAATCTGCTCCCAAAATGCTTGGGTCTGGGTGTAAACTAGACATAGAGCTCTAGGCAGCCAGGGCTTGGAGCCAGGTTTATGTGCCACCATGCCAAACACTCCTTTTGGAGGGGGTAAAGATCTCCAAGGCTGTTGAGGGGCCCTGAGGGGAAACAGACAGCAGACAGTGCCTTCAGAGTATTTCACCTGCATCTCTCCTTGCCAGGTAAATGATGCCATGGGGAATGAATGGCCCTGGATCTATTTCGTCAGCCTTATCTTACTCGGTTCCTTCTTTGTGCTCAACCTGGTGCTGGGGGTGCTCAGTGGGTAAGTGCCACCCTATCCTTTCTGCCAGCAGAGCAGCTTTAACTGGTTTGAACTATACAAGAAAAAAAGCCTGGGAAAGTTCTGTTCTTTTCCCTCTCTCAT
>VZRX01013741.1:26212-55691 GCA_013398075.1 Notiomystis cincta
TTTTTTTTTTTTTTTTTTTTTTTTTTTTTTTTTTTTTTTTTTTTTTTTTTTTTTTTTTTTTTTTTTTGTTTTGTTTTGCATGCTTAGAAGCACTGAGCTGTGAGTTACTTTTTGTTTTAGTGTCCACAGCTTTCTGAGGTTTTAGTTCAACTCTCAGCACAGAAATCTTTTCCCTGTGGCACAAGCAGCTGTCAGCAAGCCCAGCCTTGTAGCACGTGGGCTGTGGTGTGTTCTGCCAGCACACACAGCAAAAGGAGCTGGACAGGGAGCAGTTGTCACTCCATGGCTGTGGGTCTGGACACTCCTCACTGGTACCTCCAGCTGCCCTCTGAGCTCACACAGTTTCCTCATGGCCAGCCTAAGGAGAACATCTTTGATGAGTGCAAGGGATCCAAGAGAATGATTGTTAGTCTAATTACTGCTTCAGCAGTCTCATCCAAGTACACCAATGAGCTGTCATCAATCTGTTATGACAATCCAGGCCAAATTCAATTAGTGTTAATTCCCCCAGCAGTGCAGTTCAAACCTGAGGTGTTACACTCGACTTGCCATGCATTGCTGTGGGACTGCTACCACACCAGTTTTGTTGCTGGAAAAAACATATTGCTGGGAAGTGAGGGGAGCTGTTCTCCTCAGGTCTGTGTAGGGTCAGGATCCTTTTTATATGTTTCAATCCTTCTCTGTGCAAGTGGATGACACTCATCATCTCTATTAGTTCACAGGGTTACTTACATCCTAATTACTTGGATTTGTTAGGCCTCTTTTATGACAAGAACCATGCCACTGCAACATTAAAACAAACTACTAAAATGAGTTTGAAAGCACAACATAAACCACAGGAGCCTGACTCTGGTGTAGAGTTGGCTATAACAGCAGGACAAGCTGGACTGTAGTCATCTGATCCTGGAGTAAATTGCTGGCATGGTAAATATTTTTGCAAATACAGCCAAATTATGTTTGAGATCAGGGAAATTATTGTTTTTGTTGTCTTTATTGTCTCAGTGTCTGAGATCTCTTACTAACACATGGCAACACCAGCATGGCTGGGCAGCAGGTCTACAGTCCTGACAGACACCAGAGAGAAAAAAAATTAATTAAAAGAGAGCAGCAAGGACATGGGCAGACGGGTCCTTTCCATGTTGCCATGAAAAGAGAGTCCTGTTTACCTGCCATGTGATGAGCTCATCTTCTCCATAGGGAGAACTTGGGGCAGGTTTTTGCCCCCCAGGTGGATGAGACCCCACTCTGATGCTTAGCAGGACTGGGGAACTGCTCTGGCCTCCACCATCTGGTGTCAGTTGGCCTGTCCAGCTGTAGCACCCTGCAGTGCGGAGCTCCCAAAGAGCAGCAGAGGTGAGGAAGGAGCCCTGCCTGCCATCAGCCATCAGGTGGCACCTGTCTGGTGGGCCGAGAAAGAGGAAAGTCACTGGAGTAGTGCAGTGGCAGCGCTGCTGGCAGGGTGTTGCAGGGTTTTCTGAAGGCCTGGCCCAGCCCAGGGCTGTGGTTCCTGACCTCCAGGCCACCCCCTGAGCCTCTGCTGCTTGCCTTGTCGCAGCGAGTTCACCAAGGAGCGTGAGAAGGCCAAGTCGCGGGGCACGTTCCAGAAGCTGCGGGAGAAGCAGCAGCTGGAGGAGGACCTGAAGGGCTACATGGACTGGATCACCCACGCAGAGGTCATGGACAGTGACAGGGCCAGGGGAGAAGGTACCAGCTCTGCTTGGTCTCAGAGCCTTAGCCTGAGGCTTGGGCTCCTAACGGGACCACCTAGAGAGGCAAGGTGGGAATCCTTGAAGAAGTCACAGATTCTCAATTTCCCTGAAAACCCATGAAACAAAATGCTTTGACTTCTGCAGAACAGTTTCCTTCCTCTTTTTTTTTTTTAAATTTCCTGAATAATTTTGTTGAATTTGACCCAAACAAGCAACAGTTTATCCCTGATGCTAAATCTCCACCTCAACCACAGTGTTTAATATTTGCAGACCACAAGCAAGGCCTGAGTCTCTTTTGGCAAGAGACACTTAAAATGGCCATGAGGAGCGTGTGCCCTTGGTGTGCAGGGGAACAGTGCAGAGCCACAAGCTCTCACACTAGCAGATGAATGATTTTCTTGCCATCACTTGACAATTTCAAGGCATTAGAAGTGGCTCAGGGAAGGAGGTGGATACACAGGCATTTAGCCAAAAGCCCAGCAAAGCCTGGGGAGTTCTACCACAGAGCCACAGTGTTTGCTGTGCCACCCTGCCTGGTGACAGCACTTTTGATGCCTCAAGCAGAGTGATGCATGTGTGCAAAGAGCCTTGGGAAGCAGTGGGACAGACAAAAGGTCTCTTCCAGAGCTGTGGCCTGTGTTCTGTTCAGCCTTTGCTCAGGTCCCAACTGGCCCCAGTTTTCTCCATGCTGCTGTCCCTCTCTGGGTTGCCAATGCTCTTCCTGTAGGGCAGGAGCTCCTGGTGCCTTGTGCTTGGTTTGCACCTGACCCTCAAAGCCTTCTGCCCAAACTTTGCTTGCTGACTCCCTGGGGTGGCAGTGTTTGAGTCCTCTTCTCATGGGGAAGCTCTTCCTGGTGTCCTTCTGGAAGAGATTCCCTCCCACATGCTCTTCCCCAAGGGCTCCCAGAACAGCCTGTGATGTCATTCCCTCCAGGTATGATGGCATCGGATGAAGGAGGGTCAGAGACAGAGAGCTTGTATGAAATTGAGGGCATGAACAAGTGGATTCTCTTCTTGTAAGTCTGAACCCTCTGCTTGCATGGGGGCTTCCACTGTCTCTCACTTGCTGGGCCAAGCAGGCCAGGCTTTCCTGGTCAGCCACCAGTTCCTGGCAGAGAGACAGGGCCTGGTGCTTGGGGGAAGATGCAAACACTGGGGTGGCAAACAGGGAGTTTGGCTACAGTGCTGGCAAAAAGCTCTTCGAGGTGAACAATGTCTTTGCTGTGGGCTCCAAGCACCCTCCCATGGCCTGTGCAGCACTTCAGGAGCTGTGCCTCAGCCCCCAGCCAGAGGTGCTGCAGGCCAAAATGAAGCCAAAATGAGTGAGCTGCAGTGTCTGAGTGAAAGCCCTGAGTTCCAGGGGCAGGTTATGGTCCTCATCCCTTTTCAGGGAAGGCCCCCAGAAGAGGGAGCAGGGGTGGCTTTGCCCTGCAGACACAGCCCAGGGACCTGGGTCTGGCTCACTGTGCTGATCCTCTGCCATCTCTCCAGCCGTCAGTGGAGGCGTTGGAACCGAATGTTTCGTAGGAAGTGCAGGAATGTGGTGAAGTCCAAGTTCTTCTACTGGCTCGTCATCCTGATGGTGGCTCTGAACACCCTCTCCATCGCCTCTGAGCACCACTTCCAGCCAGCGTGGCTGACACAGGTGCAAGGTAAGCAAAGAGCCTAGGAGAGAAGGAGGGCCCAGGACACGCTGCTGCCCCACAGACTTGTGTGAGCTCCTGCTCTGAGTGCACAGCTACACTGGCACGGCACAGAGGCTCTTAGACACACACACAGAGCCTGCACTCAGTGTGTGCATGATCCTTGCCATACAGCTCACACTGACCGTGCGTGGTGTGCACTCTCAGGGACACGATCTTGCCTGGCGAACACCCCCAGAGTGTGTACACTGGCTCCTCTGCACAAACACACACATGGCACACGCTCAAGCCGTGCAGCCCCACAGACTGCACCTCCAGCCACCCCCACACGCCCAGAGGCACGTGGAGCCCGGGTGTGCACACACCCAGAGCTCAGCCCCACGCAGGGCCCACGTGCCCACCCTGCACGGACTCGGGTGTGCCGTACAGCCAGGTGCTCTCACACACAAGCACGCAGCTGCACGTCACCCTCTCCTCTTCCTCCCCTGCGTGCTCTGTGAAGAGCAGCAGCTCAGGACTTGGTGGGCCAGGGCGGCTGAGCAGCACTGCTCCCCTCGCCTGCCTGCCCAGCCGTGCTGGGATGGAGGGCCCCGCTCTGAGAGGCCGGATCTCCCACCGCAGACAATGCCAACCGCCTGCTGCTCGCCCTGTTCGTGGCTGAGATGCTGCTGAAGATGTACGCGCTGGGGCTGCGCCAGTACTTCATGTCGCTCTTCAACCGCTTCGACTGCTTCGTGGTGTGTTCGGGCATCCTGGAGACCGTCCTCGTGGAGCTGGGCACCTTGTCCCCCCTGGGCATCTCCGTGCTGCGCTGCATCCGCCTCCTCCGCATCTTCAAGATCACCAGGTCGGGGAGGCGGCTGGGTGGGTGCTGGCAGCTCGTGGTGCCCGGGCACCACTCACAGTTCCTGGGCATCCCTGTCCCCAGGGAAGGCTGCAGTGTGGACAGAGCTGGCAGCTGCTGGGCAGAGGAGAGGCTGGCAGCCCAGAGCCAGGCTGGGGATTTGTCTCCAGGACGTGGTTTACTGGGAGTGGCGAGTAGGACAGAGCTGAGGCCCTGCTCTAGCTCTGGGCTCTAGGATGTTGTGAGTGGGGGTGCTGTGAGCCAGGACTCCTAGCTCTTCTTTGTGGCCCCAACCCACTCTGTGTTCACCCCCTTTCCCCATCCTGCTTGCTGGTGCCCTGTGCAGGCAGCAGTGTTATCTTGCTTGTCATACCATGCCTGCAGCTTCGTTTCTTCCTCCTGGAGCCTGCCTGGAGCAGTCCCAGAGCCCAGCCTGGGTCCAGAGTCCCCCCTGTTGTGCTGCTGGCACATCACCTTGGTCTGTTTGGCGAGGTTCCCTGTGTCTGCCTGGTCCTGCCCACAGCCTCCCCCACTCTTTCGCCTCCCACATGCCCCTGTCTCTCCTCTTCCCAGGTACTGGACATCTTTGAGCAACTTGGTGGCCTCTCTGCTCAACTCAGTGCGCTCCATTGCCTCTCTGCTTCTCCTCCTCTTCCTCTTCATCATAGTTTTTGCCCTGCTGGGCATGCAGCTCTTTGGGGGCAAGTTTGATTTCGAGGACATGGAAGTGCGGCGCAGCACGTTCGACAACTTTCCCCAGGCCCTCATCAGTGTCTTCCAGGTTTGGGGCTGCAGGAAGGGCAGTGGGGGGCTGGGGGTCTCACCTGAGCTGTGGGTCTCCAGGCAGGAGTTCAGTCTCAGGGGGATGTGGGTTTGAGACAGGAACAGGGAAATGCAACTGGAGTCATGAGCAGTGATTCAGGTTCAGGGCTGAGCAGAAAGGAGGGTTTGACCGTGAGGCTGGAGGGGCTGTGAAGGTTTGGGGCTGGAGCCAGAGGGGCAGGATCAGTCTGTGGGGTTCTGTCATGCTCTGTTGTGGATGCTCTTAAGTCTTTATTACTGCTCTGCTCCCAGATCCTGACTGGAGAGGACTGGAATTCAATCATGTATGATGGGATCATGGCCTATGGGGGCCCATCCTTTCCTGGCATGCTGGTCTGCATCTACTTCATCATCCTCTTTGTTTGTGGGAACTGTATCCTCTGCCTGCAAAGCCAGGCCCAGGCCCCCTGGACCCATAGCATCAAGTGCATAGGACTGGGATGGGGGGAAGCAGAGGCTTCCATCAGTGTTTCAGTGCTTGCCCTAAGCTTTTCAATTCTGAACAGCAGTGGAATAAACCAGGGGCTTCAGGGCTTGCCCTGGTGGTGGCTGCAGGCTGGGGTCCAGAGGAAGGCACCTCTGGAGCAGGTCTGGATGTCTGCCAGAGAGAGCAGTGAGCTCAGAGCTCAGTGCTCACAAGGGATGGGTGCTGGTTAGGGATCACCAGCCTGGGTTCTCACAAGGGCTAAGCTCCAGCAAGGTTTCTAAGGGCACCCTGGAGACCACGGATGGCTCTGGCCACACTCTCCAGACAGGACCCAAGTCCATGTCCTTAGCACTGTTCTTGCAGATATCCTGCTCAATGTTTTCCTGGCCATTGCAGTCGATAACCTGGCTGAGGCTGAGAGCCTGACTTTAGCCCAGAAGGCCAAAGCAGAGGAGCGCAAGCGGCGGAAGATGTCCAGGTCAGTGCTGCACCCCTGGCCAGGGGGACCCCAAACGAGGTGCTTGGGTGTGAGGGGACAGGATGACCTTTCCCATGGCCCCTGCCCAGACTTCAGCTCCTGCCCTCCCCTCCTCTCTGCTTAGAGGTTACCCAGAGAAGTCTGAAGAGGAGAAGCAGATCCTGGCAAAGAAACTGGAGCAGAAAGTAAAGGGAGAAGGGATTCCCACAACAGCCAAGGTCAGTTGTGGTGGAGGTGAGCCTTGAAGAGCTCCTGGGAGGGCCCCAGCTCCTCCCCCCACCTGCCAGGAGAGACAAAGGCTTGGAGTCGGCCTGGGTCTGGCCTCTTGGCCAGAATCACTCCTCACCATAGCATCCACTGGTGATGGGGGCTCTCGGTGATGGGGGCTCTCTGGGCCCAGGCAGGACATGTTGCCTGGTCAAACAGCTCCATTGCTGGGCATCCTTTTTCTCCCATTCATTTCCCTGGCCACAGCCAGTTGTCAGTGGCTGAGATGGTCTAGTGCACAGCAGTGTGGAGTGGAGCAAAGCAAGTCAGCAGCATCCCAGATCTCCTTTATGTCCACACCAGCTCCCCCCATGTGCAAACCCCTCTGTTCAGCTGTGCTGACTGTGCTGAGCTGCCTCTGAGAAGCATTTGGCCAGCAGCTACTTTCCTATCCGCTTTCCAGAGATGCCCTTAGAAACCCACCCAGGAGTTGCTCCATGTCTTATTACACCCCTGGCATATTTGCATGGCTCCAGGCTCTTGCCCAGCACACATTCCCATTTCCCATCCTCTGCTTGACTGCAGCATCCCTCCAGCCTGGGCCAGCACTCCATGTGCTTGGGCTGCATGGGCCAAATGCAGAGATGCTGCTTGTCCCATATGGCTTCGAGGATGAGAGGGTCTGGCCAACTGGCACATGCAGCTGCACATCCTCCTCTCTGTCTCTCCCTTGTTTCAGTTGAAAGTGGACGAATTTGAATCCAACGTCAATGAGATCAAAGACCCCTACCCTTCTGCAGACTTCCCAGGTAAGACTTGTCCCTGGCAGGGCAGCAGGAAGGCTGAGGAGGCACTGCAGAGGGCTGCTGTGTGAGGAGCAAAGGGTGCAGTGAACTTTCACCAGCCTTGGGGTACTGAGGTCCTTCTGGCTTGGATGCCAAATCAGGATCATGGGATCAGAAGCGTGTCCATAAGGTCAAATTCCCTCTCCCTCTCTGGATGATTTTCTTTTACCTTCTCATGGTCACCCCGCAGGTGATGATGAGGAAGATGAGCCTGAAATTCCCCTGAGTCCTCGGCCCCGTCCCCTTGCAGAGCTGCAGCTGAAGGAGAAGGCTGTGCCCATGCCTGAAGCCAGCTCCTTCTTCATCTTCAGCCCAACCAACAAGTAGGCACTGCCCCTTCTCCCTGCCCCATAGGGCCAGGCAGGGCACAGGTGCCTCTGGCACCAGCTGTTCACAGTGGGGTCCTGTTTGTGCATGACAGCCAGTTCTGAAGGGAACCAGCTCATGGGGAAAGCTTTCTGGAAGGGCTGCTGCAGACATGCCCAGGGCCTTCCTGTCCTCAGGGCTGAGCCATAACCCCCTGCCAGGCTGCCGTGGCCCTGTCTGATGTCCCTCGGGCCCCTTGCAGCAGCTCATGGCATTTCTGTCCCTGGCAGGTTTCGGGTCCTGTGCCACAGAACTGTTAATGCCACCTGGTTCACCAACTTCATCCTGCTCTTCATCCTGCTCAGCAGCATTTCCCTGGCAGCTGAGGATCCCATCCGGGCCGAGTCCTTCCGCAACAAGGTGCCCTCAGAGATGTGGAGGATTGGGATGGGTGGGGAGAGCTCGTGGAGTATCTCAGCTCTGCAGTAAGCAGGGAATTACTTGCCAGATGCTATGCCTAGGCTGGGACTCCAGCCCTGCCTCTGGGAGGGCAGTGCACTCTGGCAGGAGAGGCTGGATGTGCTTTCCATTCAGGGTGCAGCTGGGACAAGGTTTTACTGCTCCATGTCTCAGTTTACTTCTGGGTGAAGAGATCCACCTGACAGGGCGTGCAAGATTATTTTGGTTTGAAACTGTGGTGGGGAAAGAGACATCCCATGAGGTGGCAAACAGGACCTCTGGCATGTGCAGTGCCCTCAAATGCTGCTGGAGTGCAGCTGTGGGAGGCACAGCTCCTGTCCTGCAAGGTGCCAGTGGGTCTGGCAGGGACTGGGGCATCTCACATGAGACAGCTTCCCAGGGCACTTGGGGTTTTTGGGGATCAGATGCTTTCAGGTGAATTAGGTCAAGCCTAACTCACCTGGAAAGGGAGAGCTTTGTCCCAGTTGCAGATTGGATCATGAACTGGAGAAAATCAGCAAAGCTGGGGAAAGTTCAGGAGTCTTCTTGGTACTGGGTTTAGAGACTCTTGTTGAGCTAGCTGGCTTCCCCAGTCCACAGAGTGGGCAATTCCAGGGGCTTTGAACAGTGAAGCATTTCCCATGTCACCCAAATCTCATCCAGTCCTGGGGTCTCTGTCCCCAGATTCTCGGATACTTTGACATCGGTTTCACCTCTGTCTTCACAGTCGAAATCGTCTTGAAGGTGAGTCCTCTATCCCATGGTCTTGCCATGAGCATGGCCTGGCACTCACTCTCTTGAGGCATTCATGCTCCTGGAGGTCCCAGAGAGGAGAAACTGCCAGCTGATCCTCCTGGAGAGTTCATTCAGGCAGTCTGGGTGGTGTGTGAGCTGTCCCAGAGGCCACGTGTCCTCCCCAGCGAGGTCAGGCAGCTAAGTCAGCTGTGCTGTGCTGTGACACAGGGACACATCAGCCATGGCACCAGCATTTGCATTCTGATGTGCCATTAAAAAAAGAGAGAAAGAGAAAGCAGTGAAAATCTGGGGACAAAAGTCACAGTCCAAGCCACTGCCACATGTTGTTCCACTCGAAGAGTCTTAACCATTCTCTTCTTTAATTTGCTGACTGACTGGGAGAGTTTTTTCTCCAGCCAGTGCTGCACAGAGGATTTGACCTGGAGTCAACTTCCTGCCTGGCCCCAGAGGTCTGAGCAGGACAGGGTTCCCAGGCCATGGAGCTGTGAGAAGTCCCCCATGCCTTGTCCACCCTTCCCCCTGTGGAGACACCATGCCCCTGAGCCCTGCCTGGCCTCTTTCCTAACTCCTTGTGCTCCCCAGATGACAACCTATGGTGCTTTCCTGCACAAAGGCTCCTTCTGCAGGAACTCCTTCAATATCCTTGACTTACTGGTGGTGGCTGTCTCCCTCATCTCCATGGGAATTGAGTAAGCACCTCTGTGTGCCACAGAGTGGGCACTGGGCTGTTCAGGCTGGTGGGGCAGCTGGGGATGGTGGGTGGAGAAGGAGCAGCCAGCCCCATGGCTGCCCATGTGTCCATAACATCGTGTTTAGGGGACATGGACAACTGGAGGCAGGCCCACAAACTCCTTGAGTGTCAAAGGCCAAGGAGGTCAAAGGACACTCCTTGAGTGTCAGAGGTCTATGGCTGGAAATCCAATTTGGATCTATTTTCTCCAGCTGCCGGTGTCACTTGGCCTAATGTGGGGTGATGGCCGGTGGCATCCACGTGTCTGTGCCACCCCTTGTCCCTCAGTGCTGGCCCCATCCTGCCCCCCTTGGCTGCTTGGTGGGGCTGTGCCAGCCTGGCCTGGGCAGGGCAGTCGCCCCCTCTCAGCTATGCCTCCTCCCCAGGTCCAGTACCATCTCTGTGGTGAAGATACTCCGGGTGCTGAGGGTGCTGAGGCCTCTGCGAGCCATTAACAGGGCGAAGGGGCTGAAGGTAAGGGAGAGCTGGGCTGGGGGCCCTCCTCCCATGGCAGTGCCACCAGGAGGTTATGTGGCAGGCATCATTCCCATTACCCCTGTGTGGAAGGGGTCTGCCCAATCCCTCTGCTCTTGGCAGGCTCCCACTCCCCCTGGAGCAGGAGGGTGAGGGACACAGAGCAGGGGCTTGCCCCAGAGGTGGTCACACCCGCCCTGTCCTTCGCTCTGCAGCACGTGGTGCAGTGTGTGTTCGTGGCCATCAAGACTATCGGGAACATTGTGGTTGTCACAACATTGCTGCAGTTCATGTTTGCCTGCATTGGAGTCCAGCTCTTCAAGGTGAGCAGTGTCTCAGGTGGGCAGGAGGGACCTTCTGCTCCAGCAGATCCTGGCCAGGCTCTCCTGGACATCACCTGGAGACAGTGCCTGCCCTGCCTGGGGTCAGCACAGGCCGTGCTCTCTGTGCTCTGTGCCTGTTCCTGACCTGGCAGGAGAGCCTGCAGTGAGAGGAGGGCAGGAAGCACCCAGGGTTCTGTCAGGTCCAGACAGCACCTGTAAAGGGGCCAGCTGCCTCACCTCACTTCATGCCTCAGTTTCCTCTTTCTAAGGCAGCAGGTGCTTCTGACTGATTTCCTCTGTGCTTTGATTGTGGAGGTTTCCTTTCTCACAGCACCACTCCTGCTCTCTGGGCTCCACCTGCTCTAAGGCAGAGCTGGCCCTGACTGAGCTCAGTTTTGTTCTAAGAACTGAGCTGAAATTCTGAGCTGATCTGGGAACAGTTTTCAGGACACCCAGCAGACTGAGCAGACCTGTCAGCATTCCTTAGCTTTTAGTTAATTCTCTGGTTACTGCTTTCTTCCCTATTTTCCAAAGAGTTGACTCCCAGGTAGGGTGAGCTAGGTAGGCCTGAGCTCAGGGCCACAGAAGGTTTGTTCCCATGACCAGGCAGTGTTTCTTCAGCCTGGAACTGACCCCAGGTGTGCCATGACTCTGGAAACTCCTTGTGAACGAGGCACAGTGGGGAGGCCAGTGGTGGTGGTAGGGCAGGGCCAGAGTCTGCATGGAGCTGGTGGGAGGGCACTGACTGGGGAAAAGCCAAAACTCCCCAGGGCTGCTGAAGTCAAAGCAATGCCGTGGCCACTCTTGGTTTCTGTTGAATGCAGGGCAAGTTCTACAGGTGCACAGACCCATCCAAGCTGACAGAGAAGGAGTGCAGGTAAGAGCTCTCTGCAACTCCCAGGTGGGCAGTGGCCAGGGATGGGAGCTGAGGGGGACGTGGTGGGGGATGCTTGTGTGGCTGCGTGGGATTGTTGCATCCAAAAAGAGCACCTGAGGTGTCACCCTGTTCTCCCTCGCCCTGGGGTAAACCAGGAACAAGCACTGGGCTGTCCTCCCATCCCAGAGACCAAGGAGGCCCCAGCCAGTGCTGCAGCCTGTGAGCACTGTGTCCCTTGTGCTGCAGGGGTCAGTTCATCAACTACGTGGATGCAGACCCCACGCAGATTGAGGTCCAGGAGCGCGTCTGGCTGCACAGCGACTTCCACTTCAACGACGTCTTCTCAGCCATGATGTCCCTTTTCACAGTGTCCACCTTCGAGGGCTGGCCAGAGTGAGTCTCTGTGGAGGGAAGGTCTGTGCTGGGAGCCATGGGCCTTGGGCAGGGTAAAGAGAAAGAAGAGCTATCCAGGCTGAGAAGCAGGACCGGTCGCCCTGGCAGTGGCTGTGGAGTTGGCAAGGGTACCCAAGCAGCCCTGTCTCGCCTTGCTGGATGTCCCCAAAGCTCTCTGTGAGAGGAGACATGGTGTTTCCCACCTAATCAGGATTTGCTGCCTCGATTTCCCTCCTGTAGGCTGCTGTACATGGCCATTGACACCAATGCTGAGGATGCAGGCCCCATCTACAACTACCGGGTGGAGATTGCAATGTTCTTCATCATCTACATCATCCTCATTGCCTTCTTCATGATGAACATCTTCGTGGGCTTTGTCATTGTCACCTTCCAGGAGCAAGGGGAGAATGAGTACAAGAACTGTGAGCTGGACAAGAACCAGGTAAGGGACTGCTGGAACAGGACAGGGAGGAGCAGCCCTGGATGTGGCACTGCTGGGGCTGGCTGGTTTGGGTCAGCCCTTCTTTGTGGTGACACTGCCAACACAGATGGGTTGAACCTGCCCCAGGTCTGTTTGCTGCTGGGGCAAGGCCAGCTAGACCCAAGTCTAGCACAAAACAAGCCTTCTGAGGGAAGGGCAGAGGGGACCAGATACAGGGAGTGGGCCTCTCCGGACAGGTAGGGTGCCCAGAGTGAGCTGGAGCAGAAGGTCGTGCCCAGTTCTGGGCCCTCCAGCTCAAAAGCAACATGGATGTACTGCAGTGAGTCCAGCAAAGGGCCACTGAGATGATTGAGGGTCTGGAGCATCCAAGGAGGGCCTGGGAGTCAAGCCTGGTGCTGAGAAGAGAAGGCTCATGGGAATCTTGCCTATGGATATAAACACCAGTGGGAAGGTGTAGAGGAAACTGAGCCAAGTTCTCTCCAGTTGTGCCCAGTGACAGGAAAAAAATGCAATGGACACAAACTGAAGAAAACAAGAAATTCCATTTAAACATTAGAAGAGCCCTTTTTTATGGTGATAGTGATCAAGCACTGGAACAGAGAGGCTGTGCAGCCTCCCTCTTTGGAGCTACCCAAAAGCCAGCTGTCCTGGGCAGCATGCTCCAGTTGGCCATGCTTTGGGCATGACACTGTGACTAGACCATCTCCAGAGGCACCTTCCTCTGCCAGCCCTTCTGTGATGCTGCTGATTCTGTGATTCTGGCTGGGGACAGCAAGGCTGAAAGCAGCAGAGGCATTGGCAGAGGCTGGGGGACACGCTGGGGAGGCCATTGCACAGGGGTGGCTGCTGGCCCAGGAGTGCTGTCACACTCCTGCACTGGGGCAGCAGGGGCAGCTCGAGCTGGGGGTGCCAGGGGGATGTGAACCACACAGAAACCCAGCAGAGATGACCCTGGGCTGCTGGGGAGGGACAGGCCTTTGCAGCCATCTCAGTGCCCCCTTCACCCCTGGTTCACGTGATGTCTTCAGGCTGCTCTAAGCTGATCCTGAGAGGCCCTGGGGAAATGCTGGCACAAGCAGCAGGCTCTGGGCTGGAGGGGTCAGGCCAAGGGCAGCATGGCCATCTTTGGAGGTAAAAGTTGGCTTTGGAAGCTTGTCCCTTGTGGGTGCTCTGGGGTGTTTTTGCTGGAAGCACAGCGGTTACGTGACCCACTGCTGTACCTGGCCCACGTGGTTGGGCTGGGAGAGAAGGGCCATCCAGCTTGGGCCTGTGGGGATGGGCAGCACTGCTGGTGGTGCTGAGCCTGTGCCCTGCAGTGTGACCACAGCTGCCCTCCCTGCCTCTCTCCCTGCCTCCCCAGCGCCAGTGTGTGCAGTACGCACTGAAGGCTCGCCCGCTGCGCCGCTACATCCCCAAGAACCCCTACCAGTACCAGATCTGGTACGTGGTCACCTCCTCCTACTTCGAGTACCTCATGTTCTTCCTGATCCTGCTGAACACCATCTGCCTGGGCATGCAGGTGAGGCCACAGGGCTGGTGGAGGGGTGTCTGTGGGAGTGCACAGGCTGGATCAGCTCCCCCAAGAGAGCCTCTGCTTAGGGGGCATTTGCTTATGGCATGATAAGGGCAAAATGGGACTGGTGGGATGTGGGGAGCCCAGAGAAGGGGCTGCAGGGGGCAAATTTCCATTCTCCTGAGCCACAGGCCTGACTGTGGGAGGGGGCTCTGCATTCAGCACACACCTCTAAGCTCACAAGAGAGGCCGGATCTGCCGTCAGCTAATGGCTCCTTCTGCCTTATCTTCAGCATTACAACCAGTCTGCAGAAATGAACCACATCTCAGACATCCTCAACGTGGCCTTCACTGTCCTCTTCACCCTGGAGATGGTCCTCAAGCTCATGGCCTTTAAAGTCAAGGTGAGAGAAGAGCATGATCAGCATGGAAAGCGGGCCAGGCCAGGAGGTCCATTTATCCTGCATTTGGCATCTTTTTAGTACAAGCACCCCTAACCCTGCAGCTCCAGAGAACTTCTCCTTGTGAGACCCTTTGGGGGGACCACCATGTGCAAGACCTTGGAGTTTCTGGGAGGCCTACTGCTTGTCAGGGCTACCCTTGCTAGCCAAATCCCAGCCAGCCCAGCTGGCCATTATTCCCTTCAGGGAATGTCACTAGTGGGGTCATAGCTCCAGCCATCCTGAGCCACCCTCCTCATTTCACTGCATTGCAAGACAGCACCAAATAACTGAGCAGAGGGTACAAGGTCTGACTTCTGAGGGTCAGAGTCACTGAAGAACCCTCTGGTACCCCTTCCTCTGAGCTCCAGTGTCTGTCTCCTCCTTGACTTCTACCCTTGCATGTTCACTCCTCTTTGGCTCCTCCCTGACAGGGCTACTTTGGAGACCCCTGGAATGTCTTTGACTTCCTCATAGTGATTGGCAGCATCATTGATGTCATCCTCAGCGAGATCGACGTAAGTGTCAGGGGGCTCAGGCACGGCCGTGTCCCCACCCCGGGCTGCTCTGCAGCACCTGCCCTGGCACGAGGCAGGAGTGCTGGGATGGTGTCCAGCTCTGCAGGGGGATGTGCCCTCTCCTCTCTCCCTGCTCTGCTTGGTTCTGAGGAGGGACAGGCCAGGATCAGCATGGGGCATGAGTGCATGGAGAGCACAGCTGTGGCCCTTTGAGCATTAGAGCACTATTTCAACATCCCCAACTGCCCAGGATGTCACTGTCCCCTCCCCTCTGGTCTCCTGAATCTGTAGGCACTGGAGTCCTGTGGGAAAGAGTCACTCAGGACTAGCCCATAAGCAGCAGGCTGTGTGCCAGCCCCTGCCCCACTCCCTCTGTGCATGCCTGGGCAGGCATCCACACATCCAGCCTCAGATCAGTGCAGGGGGCAGTAAAAGGGTTCCCACAGCTCCCTGTCCCCACAGGGCTCTGCTGACACCTCAGATTTCAAGACATTTGCTTTGTGTGTGCCTGTGTGAGCTCCAGACACCACTGCAGGAGCTCTGCACCATGTCAGCTGTGGGGCTGGTGCCTCAGGCAGTGCCTGTATGGCGAGTGCTGTGCTGGGAGCATTTTCCAAGCAGTGCTGGGAAGCCAGCATGCCCCTGCCCTCCCCAGCAGGGACATCCACACCTGTGTCTGTATCCCCCTGCCCTGGGAGGTGTGGGCTTCCTTCAGCAGACCTGAGGGTAACTCCAGAAGCAGCTGTGCAATGGGGTAGATGACAGATTAACCTTCTCCAGTGACTTGGCAGCCTCTTCTCAAAGGGGCAGGGCCTGCCCCCTCTCCTCTCCCAGATCCTCATAGCTCTTCAGTCCCTGTCTGAGTTCCCCCAGATCCAGGGGGTATTGAGAGCTCTGAGGGAAGCAGGGATGGGGGCCCCACTGGCAGTGCCACCCCAGGCTCTGAAGTGCAGGAGACTGGAGTGCTCCTGCTGCTGTGTTCCTCCTGTCACTGCCCTGGAAGCTCAGGGTGAAGCTGAGTCCCCGTGCCCCAGAGTATCCCGGGCTCTCTGCAGAGAGGAGAGTGTCTCTGGCTGAGAGGAGAGTGTCTCTGGCTGGCTTTGAGGAGCCCCAGAGCTGCCAGTCTCGGTGCCCACTCACTCCAAGCAAACCCCCGCCAGTGTCGCCGTGGTGTCCGAGCTGCCCAGCCTGCTGCAGAGGGGTCGTGTGTTGGCTGAGGAGGTCAGCTTGCCTCCAGATCCCTGGGCCTGACCATAGGAGGCAGCAGAATTGCTGAGTTTGGCCGAGCTTTCCAAACTCAGCCCTGCCCCTTGGAGGGTGTGTACCACAGCCGGGGAAGTGCAGCAGGGCTCAGAGCTGGGGCAGTCTCTCGTGGTCTGTGTGGCTCCTTGCTCACCACATGCTGCCTCTGCCCTATCAACAGTCACATCACCTTGTCCCTGAGCCCAAGGGATGGTGGGGCTCTGCCTGCCCTTCCTCTGTGCCCCTCCTCTCCTCCCCAGTTTCCACCTTACTCTTTCTTTTGGGTCTGTGTCACCTTGTGTAAGCACCCCTCCCTCCCTGGCTGTCCTTCCTGCCTCACTCCTGCTGACTCTCTTGTTCTCTTGCAGACGATTCTTGCCCCCAGTGGTGGACTGTACTGCCTCGGTGGAGGCTGTGATGGCACTGTGAGTACCAGCTGCATGTGCCTGCCGTGACCCCGCTCCCTTCTCCTGGGGCCGCTCTCTGCGTGTGCCCTGCATGCCACTGGGGCACACCAGAGCCAGCTGTTCCTTCTGGGGTGAGAGGGGTCCAGTGGCAGCAGTAAAACTCTGGTAGGCTAAGGGGGCAGTGAGACAAGCATCCCCAGCAGTGATGGAGTCCAGGCAGACAGTGTCAGGAGGAGCAGTTCGTGCTCCTGGTGGCAGAGACTGCGGCTGAGGCTGCAGCTGGCAAGGGCACAGGTGACTGAGCCTCTCCAGCATCTCCAGCCACCACTGGTAGGTGCTCCCAGACAAAACCCCGTCCTTTCAGGCTAGGAGCCTCTTGGCTCACCTCCTGCCTGCCCACTCTGCCCTGAACCCCTGGGAACACGGCTGTTCACCCCTCCAAGGGGATACCCACAGAGAGTAGGCATCATTGCACAGCCAGGTGACATGGGGCAGCACCCCCAGAGACACCTCTCTTCAGTCCCTCCTTTGGTTAAAGTCCTGCTGGGACATTCTCAAAACAGCCCTTCTCTGCTTAACCAGTTGTCATTAGCCCTTCCTGTGCCTGGTGCCCACCCTACGCCTCACCCTACCAAGACAGGATGTGCTGGGCAAGAGCCTGGTGGGACTAAGCCTGTCTGTGGTGGCTCTGTGACCCTGACACCCCTCCCAGTCCATGTGGCAGCATGTCTTCCTTCCTGCATTATCCCAGTGTCGAAGGTGTGGGCATGGGGGCCTGGGGAGATGAGATGCCTGGGAAAGCTGTGGGGGAGAAGTGCCAGGGGGAAAAGTGCCAGCACATCTTCTTTGCTGTCTGATCCTGTGTGCAGGCAAAGGCTGTGGGGACCATGGCTGGTGCCTGGGGCTGGGATCTCGTTACCCCTCCTCACCCCAGGACCTGGCTGCCCCCTGCCTTGGAAGCCTGGAGGCTTCAGCACTGTCCCCCAGCTGTGGTGCTCTGCCTGCAGGACCCTGACGACAACTCCCGCGTCTCTATCACTTTTTTCCGGCTGTTCCGAGTGATGCGTCTGGTGAAGCTGCTGAGCCGGGGTGAAGGTGTCAGGACCCTCCTGTGGACCTTCATCAAGTCCTTCCAGGTCTGTCAGGAGCAGTGCTCCCCTCCCAAACACATTCATGCCCGGGGCTGGCAGCAGTGGCTGATCCTCAGGCTGGAGGCATGAGCAGCCTGGCCCCACCAAGCAGAGGAGAAAGCTCCAGTGCTGGCAGTGCTGACCTCAGCTTGGCCTGGGGGCTTGTGGTGTGAAGAACATTGCCCATGTAGGTGGGAAGGTGGGTAGGACTCCCTGGCTGACAGAACTGTGTGTCAGAGCTGGGCCAGGTGCTGGCCGTACCTGCCTGGGCCCATTTGTCCTGGTCCCAGCTGGGATCTGCACCAGGTGGGTAGCTCAGGGTACCTGCAGCATCAGCTCACAGCCCTGACCTGGGCAGTGCCCGTGGCCCTGGGCAGCCCTGGGGTATGCTGAGCCTCTGTCCCAGCCACAGAGACCAATGCTCCTGTGGGGGCTGACATCAGTCTCCCCTGCATGAGAACCACAGAGAAGGGGCCAGGAGGGTGGTTAGAGGAACAGGTGAGCTGTCCCCTCCCCACCCAGGGACCTCCAGAGCCGACTCCCTGTCCCTGGGTTGTGTCTCACATGGTCCTTTTGTTGTAGGCTCTGCCATATGTGGCCCTGCTGATTGTGATGCTTTTCTTCATCTACGCTGTGATTGGGATGCAGGTGAGGGGCAGGGGGTGGGAATTGGTCTTTATCAGATGCCCTGAGCCTGATGGCACCTGGGGAGGTGGGACAGGGAGGGACTGGTTCCTCTGCTAGGCCCTCTCTGGGATGGGATCTGTTTACCCAGATGTTTGCAAGGATGTTTGCCACCCCGCAGCCTCCCGTCCCTGGGCAGCTGAGGCACGTGGCACAGAGCACTTCAGGAGTCACTGGCACAACCCAGGCACACAGCCACCAGTGCTTGTGTGGCTCAGGAGGCCTTGTCTCCTTGGCCCAGATGAAGTGCAGTTGTAGTCAGGGGTGTTTTCAGCACTGGCAGGAATGTCCAAGTGGCTTCTAAGCCCCAGAACACCCACACCCCAATCTCAACCTCTTTTGGGGATGCCCAAAGCCCAATAAAGGAGAGGAAGTGGAGCTCAGGCACCAGAGGTCCTCTGGAGGGTGCTTGGTGCCTTGGAAAGGATGGCACACTGGAGACCTCATGTGATTTACAGATGTTTGGGAAGATTGCCATGGTGGATGGGACCCAGATCAACCGAAACAACAACTTCCAGACCTTCCCACAAGCTGTGCTGCTGCTCTTCAGGTCAGTCTTGTCCTGTCACGTAGGCAGCTCCAGAAGTGGCTCTGAGTCTGTGGGAATGGCCAGCTTGGAGTGTGGGAGGACCAGCATTTCTTTTTTGTCCCACAGAAAGATCTCCTGCAGCAGTGGGAGCATTTCAGGAGAGGCTGTGGGTTTAGCTGGTGTGGCTGGGCTGCCAGAGAGAGGGGCATTTTGGGGTTGCTATTCTGAATATTTCCCTTCCAGCCTGGATTATAATTTGTGAATTGTGAGGAAACTCTTGGGAAGCAGGAGCTCAGCCCAAGGCTTTCCTTGACTCCAGACACTCCACTTTGAAGCTTTCAGTGACCCTACATCAGCAAGCCCAGAATCCTGACTGCTCTTTCCCAGCAGCTTCCCATTCCCCTGTGTGCTGGACTGGCCCCAGCCCTCCCTGCATGCCCAGAACAGGCAGGCACCAGCAGGTATCCCCTCTTCCCAGGTGTGCAACTGGAGAGGCCTGGCAGGAGATCCTGCTGGACTGCAGCTACGGCCGGCGCTGCGACCCGGAGTCGGACTATGCCGAGGGCGAGGAGTACACCTGTGGCACCGGCTTTGCCTACTTCTATTTCATCAGCTTCTACATGCTCTGTGCCTTCCTGGTATGCTGGCTCCCACGGGGGCCCTTTGGTGTTGTCAGCTGTGTGTCTCATGGGGTGAGCCCACAGCACCTCCTCCTGGGGACATCGTCCCCCAGCCCACCTCCCCAGCCACGCTGTAAACTGGCACTGCACTCCCTGGGGACCCAGGAGCCCCTTTCAGTTTCTTCCCACAGCCCCCTTGTGCTGCCTTCCAGATGTGCTTGTGTTGGCAAGGGTGGAGAGGGACAAGATGCCGATGTGCTTGTCCTTTCACATGACCTGCTTGAGCAGGAGGTTCCTCTTTGCATGGAAGACCCTCACTCAGCATCCTCTCATTCCAGGAGATTCCAAGCCCCTTCTGCTCCAGAACACATCTGCCCATGTTTCTGTGCTGCTGGCTGTCTCTCCCCTAACTGGGTCCTTCCCACCCATTCCTCTGCCCTCAGATCATTAACCTCTTCGTGGCTGTCATCATGGACAACTTTGACTACCTGACCCGGGACTGGTCCATCCTCGGGCCCCATCACCTGGACGAGTTCAAGAGGATCTGGGCTGAGTACGACCCCGAGGCCAAGTGAGTATTGGTGGGGGAGCAGCATGAAGAGGGTGTTCCATGGAGTGGGAGATGTGCATGGCAAGCCAAGCTGTGGCACTGCCTGGGAGTTAAGTTCCAGCATTTCAGAGGTGGATGTGGACTTGCCAGAGTTGGTCCAGGTCTGATAAAAGCCATCAAGATATTTGGGAACATAAGACTTTCAGTTCCCTCTTCATCCATCTGTGGTGAGGCTGCCAGCTCTTCCCATGCCACTGCACACCTTTACCTGCTTCCCAGCACCACAGGGAGCAGCTGCTTTCCCCAGGAGGAGCATGGGGAAGAGCAGGGATTTGCCCTGGTTCCCAGGGATCAGTCCCCAAGCCACCATGAAGCAGGCCTGCTGCCTCACTGCTGAGCTGTTGTTTCCTCTGCAGGGGGAGAATCAAACACTTGGATGTGGTGACTCTACTGAGGCGTATCCAACCTCCCCTGGGCTTTGGGAAGTTCTGCCCTCACCGTGTAGCTTGTAAGGTAAGAGCCAAGGGGGTGACAAGGTGTGTGAGCACAGGGACAGCTTCCCCAGGCTGTCACTGTGTCCTCCTGGAAGGCTGAGAGTGACAGTGTCCAGCCAGCTTCCCAGTGCCATGCCTTATACTCTGCTCTGACTTCTCCTGTACTCAGGGGGCAAGGGGAGGTGCTGCTGACCTGCACAGAGCTGATGTGGTTCAGGCTCCTGGAGACTGGGACTTACCTGTGTTCCCCTCCTACCTTAAAGGTGTGGCACTGATGGGCTGGGCTGAGCCCTCAGTGCAGGGGACTGCCAGGCCACACTGCAGCTGGTGCAGGAGGACAGCACAGGGCCTGAGCATGTGGCCACATCAGCTGGGCTCTAGAGCTTGTTTCCATGAGCTGATAGTGCTGGGGGAGCAGGAAACCCCAACTTTCTTGGCTTAGCTCATTCTGAACAAGGCCAGAGCCTGTGTGAGGCTTGTGTGTCACCTGCATGGGCAGGAGCTCAGGTGTTGGTGTAATCCCTCCTGAGTTTTGGGCAAATGCATCAGGAGATTTGATCCCCAGATTCCTCACAGCAGCCTGGAACATGTTTTGGAGTGGGGAGTGCAATGCAAAGCGACTCCCATCTCTCTGAAAGCAGCTGGAGGAGCAGAGGGGATCAGAGGGGACCTTCTTGCTCTCTACAACTCCCTGACAGGAGGTTGGAGCCTGGTGGGAGACAGTCTCTTCTCTCAAGTAACAAGTGACAGTACAAGAGGAAACAGTCTCAAGGGTCATGATGAGAGGTTTAGGATGAATATTAGGGAAATTTATTTCACTAGAAGATTGTTTAGGCCCTGGGACAGGCAGTCCAGTGCAGTTGTGGGTCACCAGGCTGGAGGGATTTAAAAGCCGTGTGCATGTGGCCCTTGTGTACGTGGTTTTCTGGTGGCCTTGGCAGTGCTGGGGGAACAGTTCGACCTGACAGATCTTCTCTGACCTAAACAATTCTGTGATTCCATGGCACCCATGCCCCTGTAGGTTATTTCCTCTAGCTCCACCCATCACTTGCTCGAGTTCAGCTGGCTGAGATGAGGAGCTGTGGTACCAGGGGTGGTGCAGAGCCCCTGGGCAGGGCAGGGCAGTGCAGGGAGGGCTCCATGCCCTGAGCAGAGCCTATGGCCAGGACAGGCTGGGGGCTGCCTGGGGTCACAGGTGCTGCTTTGCTGTGCAGCGCCTGGTGTGCATGAACATGCCCCTGAACAGCGACGGCACCGTCACCTTCAACGCGACGCTCTTCGCGCTGGTGAGGACAGCCCTCAAGATCAAGACAGAAGGTAAGCAGTGATCTTGTCTGCCTCTGCAGCCTGACAGGGCACCTTCCTCGTGCTGCCAGGTGTGGGTTATGCACCATTCCCCCCTGGCTGGGCATCTCAGGGCACTTGTCTGTGGGAGCAGACCCTCCGGACAAACCCTCAGCTTGTTACCCATCGCTTTGGGCCAGAGCCCCTGGGTGCACGCATGGCACTGCTCAGGCTGAGCCTGGAGGATGTTCTTAGCTGAAGGCCCACGTGTTGCAGCCCTGAGGAGTGAACCAGTGCCACCAGTGCCACCAGAACAGCTCCCATCCTTTGAATTCAGCTGTGCTGGGGGGGAGTTGCTTTCACCCCTTCCTTGCCAGCAGCAGTTTGGTGAGCCTTGCTGTGGGAAGGTCCCACCAGCTTGTTTCTGAGCTGTGGGTTGTGCTCTGTTGTGTGAGCAGCTCTGGGCTGGGCTGGGAAGGAGCAGAGGCCAGGCAGGGGTGGGCTGCTGGGATCAGTGTCTTGAGCAATGTGGCTGAGGTGGGAGCATGGCAACCTGGGAGAAGCACAGGAGATCTTGGGGATTTCAGGAATGATGAACCCTGTGGGAGCACCAAAGGAGAGGTCAAAATCTGTAAAGTATTTTGGCTAAAATCAAAGCCTTGCTCTTACTAAGCTCATTTGGGTTGGCTGGGGAGACAGAGAGGAGCTGTCACAACCTCGAGGAGATTGGCCAGGTGTTCACATGCTTTGTCTTCACTCTCATTCTCACCCCTGGGAATGAACTGCTCTGTCCTGCTCGCTTTCCTCACAGGTAATTTTGAACAGGCCAATGAGGAGCTCAGAGCTATTATCAAAAAAATCTGGAAGAGAACGAGTATGAAGCTTTTGGACCAGGTCATCCCCCCTATTGGAGGTATGTCAGGGGCCCCCCCAGAGGGACAGAGCGAGGCCAGGCCAGGGTCTCACTGCTCCAGCCACTTGGGACAGGCAGAGTCCTCATGTTGGTTTCCTCCCTCCAGATGATGAGGTGACAGTGGGCAAATTCTACGCTACTTTCCTGATCCAAGAACATTTCAGGAAGTTCATGAAGCGCCAGGAGGAATATTATGGGTACCGGCCCAAGAAAAACCCCGTGGAGATCCAGGTTGGTGTGTGAGTGGTGCTGGAGGAGAGGCTCTTCCTGGAAGCAGGCAGGGAGTTCTGCAGGTCAGGGAAGAGGCTTCCCCAACCTGGGGAAAGCCAGGGTGACTCAGAGAGCTGCAGGGATCCCTGTGCCTCAGGCCTCTGGAAGTGAGGTGACCAAAGTAAACCAGCACTGAACTGGTCATGAGTCCCCAGTGCTGAGTGTGGCCTTGGTGGCTCAGAAACCTCCCTGTCGGGTTTTGACTCTCTGCCCCACTGACTCCAGTTGTAGAGGGGGCTTGGCAGGATCTGGTGCCTCACCAAGTAGTGTTAAGACCTGGAGACTCCCCCCATAGACTGTGTGCCAAATGCTGCTCATCCAAGCCCTTACCCACCTGCTCTGCTCCAATCCCAGGGCTTTCTCCCTCTCCTTCCCCCAGCAGTGTCTGGATAGCTCTGTGTGCCTGGTGTTCTCTGTGTTCTCTCAGCCTTACAGAGGGGTGGCTGACTTTGAGTGGGACCACTGCAGTCAGAGCAGCCTGTACAGCATGCCTGAGGGGCACTGGCAGAGCATTTCTGAGCCTGGTCAGAAGGCTGGGAGGTCTCTAGCCTCTCCTGACTTTACAGGGAGGAAACCACCTGTAGAGATAAAAGACCAGGCCCCAAAGGTGCAAACCAAGGAAAAGAGCCAGGTCCCAGATCAGGGACAGAGGCCAACCCTCCATCAGGCTGCCCTTGGCATTCCCTTTTGTGGGACAGCATGAGCCCAGAAACTGTGGGGCAGCTGTGGGGCAGCACGAGCTCAGGAGCAGTTTCACCAAGCGCAGAGCCAGCTGCAGGCTGTGACCCACGGCCTGTCCTTGCACACCTGGCAGGCTGAGCGTGCCTCCTCGTGTTTCCCTCTGCAAAGACCAAGGGGAGAGGGGTGGTGGGGCACGGCCACATCAGCCCTGCCTTCCTGTCCCCTCCAGGCTGGGCTGAGGAGCATTGAAGAAGAAGCTGCTCCTGAAATCCATCGGGCCATTTCTGGGGACTTGACTGCAGAGGAGGAGCTGGAAAGAGCCATGGTGGAGGCTGCCTTGGAGGAAGGGATATACAGGGTGAGTTCAGCCCTCAGGGCACTGCGTGGTGGGGTGGTTTCTGAGTGGTGGTGGTGGGTCAGCTCGGCTGCTAGCACTGAGGGACAGTCTGCAGGGTGTGAACCACAGGCATGGTCAGCACTTCTTTCCTTTCTGTGCACATCAGGACATCCTGATTGTGTCATCCTGGGCAAGCTGCTCTCTGCCTCAGTTTCCCCTCTGTGAAAGGACCCGGCCCATGTGCCTGGCAGGGCTGTGCTGGATGTTTACCTGCTGGTTTGGGGGCTCCCACTCACACCTTCTGCCAGGCTCAGGCAGGACAGCTCCAGTGTCACAGCAACTGATTCACTTCCCACTCCCTGGGAGTCTCAGGGACAGCCTGGGCAGCTGTGGGGTTGCAGAGTTGCACCTCCTTCTGTGTCCACCACCTCAGGCTGTCCCACAGAGGTGACAGGATTTGTCATGGGCTGACTTATCCCAGTGCTGCTGCATGGCCACCAACCCTCAGTGCCTCAGTTTTCCCAGCTGGGCAGTGAGGCTTTTGGGACCATGTGGTGTGCAAGGCCTGAGCAGACAAATCACCATTTTGACATGGGAATGGCCCCAGAGCAGCCTGCAGCTCCAGGCTTCCCCTGATGCCCTCCCTGTTGGTTGCAGAGGACAGGTGGCTTGTTTGGCCAGGTGGACAGCTTCATGGAGCCCAGCAGCCCCCTGCAGCCCCAGGTGGCCAGCCAGAGGCCCCTGCAGTTCACCGAGGTGGGCACTGAGGACCTCGACTCTCCCGTGTTCCTCGATGACTTCCCCCAGGAAGGCAACACCAACATCAACAACGCCAACAGCAGCAGCTGGCTGGAGGGGTAAGGGTGGTCAGCCTCGGTGTGCAGCCAAGGAGGGCACTGCTCATTGCCCTGGGGCTGTCCTGGCAGCTGGCTGGAGGGGTGAGGGGGGTCAGCCTATGACTTCCCCCAGGGAGGGCACTGCTCATTGCCCTGGGGCTGCCGTGGCAGCTGGCTGGAGGGGTAAGGGTGGTCAGCCTCGGTGTGCAGCCAAGGAGGGCACTGCTCATTGCCCTGGGGCTGTCCTGGCAGCTGGCTGGAGGGGTAAGGGTGGTCAGCCTCAGTGTGCAGCCAAGGAGGGCACTGCTGGCTGTGCCCCTGTCTGCCCTGGGGCTGTCCTGGCAGCTGGCTGCACCCTGGCCTGCCCAGGGGCTCTCATCCCATCACTCCTTCATCTCAGTGCCATGAGGATGGAGGTGGAGAGCCGGGCACCAGGGATTGCAGGAACCATCCCTCCCCCTTTCCTGCCAATCTCTGAGCGTCAAGGCCCAGGTTGGGCCCCCCAGCAAATGTCTGGGCACAGGCAGAAGGGACACAGAGTACCAGTGTAAAAGGGTGTTCTTAGTCCCACTTCTTAGGGCCTCCACCCTGTTCAGCCATTCCAGTTGTCCCTGCAGGTCTGTCCCCCCGGGGTGGAGAAGGTGGGAGGGCTGCCCCCCCAGGTGGAGCTGGGCTCAGTGTGTGGTCCCCACTCAGGCTGAGCCCCCTGCCTGCCCTTGCCAGGGTGGAGTATGAGGATGAGCTGCTGAGGAAGACGGTACCAGCAGCACGCAGGCGCCCAGCGTGGGGTGAGTCTCAGCTTCCTTGTTCTTCTGGGGGACTGGGACCAGCCCAGGGGCCAGGGCAGAGGGAGGGATCTGGTGATGGTGGGTGGAAGGAGGAGATGCAGGCTCCAGTCAGTTGGAGGTTTGCTGAGAGCACTGAGCAGAGCAGGACCTTTCTGGAGAGCTCCAGGAGACCCTTCTCCCCTCTTCTACCCTTTGGGGTGATGAAACGTGCAGACAGTGCCTCAGGCTGGGGGAGCACTGGCCATCCCAGGGCAGCAGACTTTGGGTGCTGCTGAACTCCTGAATCCTTTGTTTCTCCCAGCCTACTGAGCCTGTGCCCATCTCTGTTTGGCAGGGGTGTCCTTGCTCTTGTACCCATCTAATGTCCCCTCCTTTGCCTCCTGCAGAGCACAACCCCCCTGTACCCATGGAGAGGCTGAGCAGGAGGCGAGGGGCCGCCCCTGGGGGTCCCTCCCCACCAGAGCCACACCTCTCCCAGCAGGTAAAAGGGGCAGTGCATGTTCAGAGGGGACATGCAGTGTGTGGGACACAGGTGAACCTCCCTGCCATCCTGGGAAAGGCTGCCACAGCTGTGCTGGGGCAGAGCCACTCTCCAGGGCTCATTGTGTGAATCCAGCCTTTCTTTCTCTTGGATCAGCCTGGAGATGGAGCTGGGCTCCCACCCTGCTGCTGCAGCAGGAGGGGAGCTCCTCAAAGCTGGAAGAGCCAGAAGCACATTCCTCTGGCTGCCCTTGTGCCTCCAGAGCCAGGACAGGCAGAAGAGGTGCATCAGATTTGCCCCCATGCTGGCTACAGTGCCTCATGCCTGGCACGTGCTGGGTTCACATGGCCCTGCTGGTCCCATTTTGGGGGTTCATTCTGCATTCAGGAGCTCCAGCAGGATGGCATTGCCTGTCCAGGCACTGGACAGGGACAGGGGACAGGACCTGCAGCCCCCACACTTGCATGGGAGGGGTCTTCCCTGGGCAGTGTCCCAGCCCAGGTTGTAGCTCTGTGCCACTCTCACCCAGGTGCCCACAGAGGATGGCACTGTGACAGCAACAGCATCCAGCTCAAGGTTCCAGCAGAGAGAAACTGGTGAGCCAAGAACATCCTCCACCCCAGCCATCACCTTCCTCATTCAGGAGGTAAGGCCAGGGCACAGCCTGGCAGAGGGAAAGCAGGGATGGCAGGAAATTCCAGGGGCACCATGCTGATGCCATGATGGGAAACTGAGGGGCAAAGCTTAGCTACAAGGGCGAGCAGCAGGTGTGTGCCAGCACAGAGGGCAGAAGGGAGGAGAGGAGGGCGGGTGCCTGCAGCCAGGGCAGCTCCCCAGGCTGAGCACCCAGGCTGGGATCTCATCTTCTGCACAGGCTCTGATCTCCGGAGGCCTCGGGGCTCTGGCCCATGACTCATCCTTCCTAGCAGTGACCAGGGACGAGATGGCAGCCAGCAGCCAGATGGAGATGGATGAAGTGGAGAAAGCAGCTGTGGAGCTGCTAAAGGGAAGAGAAACACTGCAGGGCACAAAAACTGGCTCTGCCCCACTGGACACCTCAGCTGTGCCACCAGGCAGCTCCCCAGGGTTCCGTGCAGCCCCCTCCCAAAAGACCACCACAGCCACTCGCCTGTGAGCTGCCTGCTGCAGTAGCCCAGGGTCCTGTCACAGGAGTGCTGGAGCAGAGCCACAGCCATGCTGTTCCTGCTTCTGCCTGTGGTCCTGAGGTACTCTGGCCAGCTGTGGTACTGGTTTTGGGACAGGTCTCTGGGATGCTGGTGCAGAACAGGACAATGCTGTTCCAGCAGGGTCTTGCAAGAGCTGGACAGGTCATTAAAGTGTTCCTGCTGTGTGACTCTGGATCCCCCTCCCCTCCTTCCTCTGCTGCCCTGCCTGCACAGCCAGTGGAGGGGGTTGCAGATGAGACACCCGTGTAGCCAGAGCTGGCAGTGATTCACAGAGCAGCCTCCAGTCCAGTCATTTTGAGGTTGCCAAGCTCTGGGGTTCTCCTGATATCCCAGCAGCTGGACCCAGCATCCTCATGTCTCTGCTGCAGCCTCCTGGTCTGTGAGGAAGAGATGTGCCAGGGGCTGGGCAGCAAAATGGGGCCTGAGGGCTTCTTGGCTCCCTGTCCCAGCTGTGTGTGAAACTGGGGAAGGGATAGAGGTGTGAAAGCATGTTCAGGCCAGGGCAGCAGCCTGGGGCTGGCCAGGAGGAGAGCTGGACACTTTGATAACCTCTAACACTTTCTCCACACTGTGCTCTTGGGGTCAGGCATCCATGCCAGTCTCTGGCAAGGTCTCGTTCAGCCCAGGACATCCATCCCCACAGCTCAGCAGGATGTGGGCCAGGAGAGTGTGGAGCTGTTCCTGCAGCTCCCCCAGCACTGCCTGCGCTGGGGCTGAGCAGCAGCAGAGGTTCTTCCTCTCCAGGCTGCCCTGGGGCTGTGTGAGAGACCACAGTGCCCCTCATGGGATCTGGATGCTGAGCACTGGGGCAGCCCCATCTCCCAGCCCAGCTCTTTGGTGGGATCTGGCTCCCAGGGGCCCCCAGCCCAGCCTGTGAGCTGGGGGGCTCTCCATCACCTAATAGATATTAAAATGCAGAGAGTGGATGGGTCCCAGGGGAGGAGCAGATCAATGAGCCAGCCTGCTCCCCAGCATGGCTTCTGTTAACTCTGAGTTCCAGCTGCAGCCTGAGCACCAGAGCCAGTCTGGGGCCTGGCCATGGCAGTGCAGCTTCCCCCACAGCCAGCACAGATGGGTGGTGTGGGGGGAACTGCTGCATCCCTTCCTCTTGCTTCTTTGTCCTGGGGCAGGACTTACACCCCTTCACACTCACACACTCACAGCCTCACACACACTGCTGGGGAAGGTGCACTTTGGCTCTGGCAGCTGCTCTGCCAGGGGATGTCAAGGACTTGTTATGGGGTGAGTGGTCGTGGTCTCCTGGTGGGCTCAGGGGGATGCAGGACTGCGTGTATCACCTGCCAAGAGAGGTGGGTGCTCACCAGAGACACTGAACATGAAGGGTGACCCTGTGGTGGGGACAATACTGCTGTGGTGGGGCCTCTGCACCCTCTCCTGGGGTCTGGGGCTGCACAGAGGATGATTTGCTCCATCTCAGGTGTGTGGTGTGTCCTTAAATTGATTCTGGCTGAACTGGGGGACAGATGTGATTTGTGGTACAGCTGGCACGTGGGTGGGAGTAGGAAGAGAGCAGCATCACTGCCCCTCTCTGCCTGGAGCTTCAGTCCAGCCTCAGGAAAACCAGCAGCTCAGGATGGGAACTGCACCGTGGACCAGGTGTCCTTGCAAACATGGGACAAAGAAAGAGGAATACCAGCTCCTCACATCCTTGCAGGAAGACAGACCATGTCCTGCTCATCCCCATGGCTTTGTACCAGCATACAGTGCTCATCCCAGCAGAACTGAGGAGCTCCTGCAGGATGCAGAGTCCTGTGTGCACCTGGCCCGTGGTCCTGGCACCAGGGGAGGAGCAAGGATGGGGTGAAGGGACAGTGCTGTGGAGGTGAAGGTACCCAGACTCCAGAGCAGAGGGCAGGTGCTGGGCTCTGTGCTGGGCAGGCACTGCCTCACACAGCTGTCAGCCACCAGTGCAGGTGTGTCCTGGCTGTCCTGTCCCAGGATACAGCCTGGACTCCTCAAAAGAAACCTCCGTGTGCCTCACTTTGCCCTCATGCTCCATTGCTATTTACCCTGACACTGACACCAGCCTGCAGAGCCAGGAGTCCCCTGTAGGTCCCACACCTGCTGGAAGGTGCTTTCCTGTGCTGAGCCAGGGCCTGTCTGTGCCAGGCTGCCATCAGCCCCAGCGACGTGAATGCAACTCAGACAAGCTGTAACAGGGACTCCTTCAGCTCCTCAGTTCTTGCCTGTCTCTGGTCCTGCTCTCTGATGGCCTCTGGATGTGTCTCCCTCACCTGCCTCCCAGGAGCAGCTCCTAGGGTGGAGCCAATGGCTCTGTGGGCACTGCTGGATGGGTGCCCAGCTTGCAGTGCAGACCCCGGCCCGTGCACACTGGGGAGCTGTACTGGCACCTGGACACCATCCTGTCGTGCCATCAGCCTCATGTCCTCCTAGGCTGGACTCTCAGCACAGCCTTGGACAGCCCAAAGGGTTACCAGACCCCAGTCGCAGTGGCTCTGCCAGGAGCACTGAGCTCGCCCCTGCCCTGCTTTGTGTCCTGCTGCTCCGTGGTGTCACCCCCCAACACCACAGCGGGCAGCCGCGGAGTGCGGCCGACCATGTGGACACACGCCAGTCGGCAGAGCCCGGAGCAGCCCCGGCAGAGCCCGGAGCAGCCCCGGTAGAGCCCCGGGAAACGCCAGCGCAGCCCGGAGCAGCCCCGGCAGAGCCCGGAGCAGCCCCGGCAGAGCCCCGGGAAACGCCAGCGCAGCCCGGAGCAGCGCAGGCGGCCGTGGGGCCGCTGACCCGGCAGGGAGCAGCACGGACTGACGGGAGTGAGCGCGAATGGGTGCGAGCTGTGTCCGTGTGTCCGTCCGTGT
>VZRX01013756.1:0-26401 GCA_013398075.1 Notiomystis cincta
GGAAGAGCGCGATACTTCCGCGCAGCCGGGCGCCGACTGCGGCCCGCCTTGCCCCGCCGCCGTCCCTCGGCTCTTGAATTCACCTATTTCTACCGGGCTCTGCCTGCTGCTCCCGCTCCCCCCCCGCAGGAGCCCTTCCCTGTGCCTCGGTGCGCGCTGCTGCCCCAGGTCTCTCCAAAGGGCCGGGCCTGTTGTCCCTTCCCTGGGACCGCCGCTCACAGCACAGGGACACAGGGACAGGGACACAGGGACAGGGACCTCCGTCCCGCCGGCGCCGCAGACACCACTGCCCCGCGCCGGAGTCGCCCCACACGGTGAAAGCACTGCCAAAACCCCTCCCTGCTCGCCCATGGGAGCCACAAAGCCCCCGTGCTTGGCCGGGCTGGCTTCCGAAACACCGTAACATCACCCTGCAAACAGGGGATAACTAAATTTTATTACATATTAAACTGCAGACGCTTCTGTTTGAGGAACAGCTCTAATTCTTAAAACTGAATTAGAAGATAAGCCTTCAAGCATCAAAATATTACAGAGACTGGGCAGTTTGAGGGCTACAGCTTTAAATGGGAATATTTCATAGAGAAGCTTCTTCTGAGTCTGGAAAATAAGGAAATACTTGCTTTGGCTTTTTAGTACCCGACTACCCCATGGTTTCATCATACTTGCAGGGTGAATATATTTAACTCAAAGAGATAAGCGTTTATTGTACAACACTTAATTCCTTGGACATCCCAGTCTGCAATCTACCCTGGACAAATGTTAACAATGTCACTTAATATGCCAGTGCATGTCACCCAGGTGCTCCAGTGATGGTGGCAGGGCAAAACCAGCACTCAGTAAAAATCAGCAAAGCTTTAGGCAAAGACAATCATTGTGCAGTTTTCACCTAAGGTCAGCATCATCATTTAACACCAGCATTTTCAAAAAAACTTGTTTGAAGTAGTCTGGTCAACTGTTCAAACTACTGGCAGGAACCATCCATTTTCCACTCAGTCACATTCAACACCAAGTAAGATTCACAAAAACCCCACTGACTTTAATAAATACATTTCTCCTAAAATCACAAGTCACAGGCATCAGGTTTTTTCTTTACCTAAACATCATTCCACCAGATCGGCTTTCATCTCCCACAGATTCACATCTGTGAATTTGCGGTTTCTACAGACAACAGCAACAATTTGTTTGACATCCACTATCTGACAACAAGATTAGGACATCCAGTCTGGGCTCCTTTGCCAACATGTTACCTCTGTTTTTCTCTACTGCAGCAGAGACTGCTGTACTAACAGGAGGCACCTTTCCTCCCCCCTAGAGTGCAAAGGATCAGAGGTAAAGTTAACCTCAAAGAAACAGCTCCTCATAAGCTTTGGCATCCCCAGTCAGCAGTGGTCCCTTTCTGGGAGGAAACCATTACTTCAGGTCTTAAGGTGCACACAGAACAAGCCCATACATATTAATTCCATGTTACAAAGACATCAAAAAGGAAGAGTTTGAGATAGCAACTGTTAAACCAGACAATGAAGCCAGGAGGTGAAGGGGTGCAGCTCCTCAAACCCAGTCATCTCTTAGCTGCTACCTGAATCTCTTCTCCAGATCAGTAGCAATGAAATTATAAAAACACTCCCCGTTTCAAAGAGTTGACTTCCAGTACCCTAATACCGAGAAGGCTGCCTCATCTGATTGTTTTAAATTAAGTAATAGTATAGGATTTCCCTTGAACTACTGCCCAGATGTTCTGCTGAACCACTGGGGACATTACAAACCACAAGGGATCCTTTCCCACTATATCCTCTTGTTCCATCAGGAGATCACAGGGCTCTCATGCACATAACCACCAAGACACAACAGAGCACAGCTGTTTGGAGTGGCTGAGCAGGAACTGTTCTAACTGACTGTACTCCCTTCCTCACCAACTTGAGGGGATACCAAAAAAGCAGGTTTAACAACTACAGACTGAATCCTTATGAAAAGAAGAGGGAGAGCTCCTTAACAGATTCAGAAAAAAAAAAATCTTTTTTAACCTGAAAACACCAGTTTGAACCCCAGCCAGCAATTATTTATAGATTACTGCCTATGGATGTCCTCAAAGAGCCCACACAACCTTGTTTGCACTTCATGGCTACCCAAAGACACTGTATGGTGTTCTCCAGTATCAGTCCATTCTTTGAATAGCAGCAGAAGAAAATCCTGGTCATAGACATCCCAGCAGCAAGAGCAAAGAGTAGTTGGTTTTTAAGACACAGCATCCATTTCAGCCAAGCCTGAAGACCTGCTTAGCCCCCAGGTAAGCAACTTTTCCCAGTTACCCTGCTCAAGCAATTAATTGGGCAGCACAAATCTCTGGAAATCTGCCTGCATTTAAAAAGCCTAGAAAGATCAGAAGTTTAACATATTTTCATCCCAAAACCCCACACATATTAAAAAAAAACCAACCAAACAACAACAACAACAAAAAAACCAACCAAAAAAACCACCACACCAACCTCAAAGGAAAGAAAAAATAATGAAGTTCCTCACCAATTACAAAAACTAGCTCCAACTTGTTTTTTTAAACAGGATTTCATTATGATAATATTAGCTCAATTTTTTCTTTTCCTCTATAAAGTAAGATTTCTGGAATTTACTTTGATTTCTCATACTAAACTGTAGTGATTGCATCTCTCTTTCTATAATAAAGTGAATAGTTTATGTGAAATAAATCAGCTGACTTTCACCTGCACTTCTCTCCATAAAGTCCCAGTTCCTCTCCTCTGAGAGAAGTGACAATTCCAAAAGTTTTCAAAATGCCAGCAATTAGTGCTTGGACTTCGAGCCACGCCACATCTAACACAACCCGCCACCCTGCTCCTCTTTAAGCAGGAGCCTATGCTGCTTCCTCTGTTTTGCACTTCCACACAACGCTGCAACATCACCCTGGCACTCCCTTACTCCAAGGTGCCCGCTGGCGTGTGCCAGCCCACTGCAAAGGACAAGCACCACAGCATCACCCAGTGCTGACACTGGCAGAGCAGGAACACTTCACCACTTACCAGGGCCGTGCGATAGACACACGATCGAGGAAAAATCTTCTACTGGTTACAACAAAGCTCAAACAGTGCACAAAGCCTCTGATCTCAGGCTAAGCATACAGTTTGGTGCAATTAAACTGAAAGAACCTGGGGTTTTATTATTTTTATTAACAGCCTTCCTTTTTTCCCTCAGCATGCTTCAAGAACACTAATTGTATTCAGCTTGCAGACTGGAATCAACATTTCAAAACGACATTTCATGTTGTTTCACCGAGTTTTCATAGAGCATACTTATTTGTATCTATTCATACACTCAAACTTAGTTTTTAGACTTTCGACATTATTTAAAATGACAGAGTATCATTTACATTTGTTGCTGTTCCAACAGTTTCAGAAACTCTAAAATGCATTGTTTTCCTATTTTCCCCCTCACAAGCACCTTTGATAATTAATATTGATGTCTACTACTTGAACCTTGTCGTTTACAAAAGACAATAGATATGTCCAAAGCAAAACCAGCAGCTAAAGCAAACCACTTTCCACAAAGTTATCACATTTCATTTATAAAGGATTTATTATAAATTGATCCTGATCAGCTTGCAATACTGACTGTTAAACAACTTCCAACTGCCACTAGTACATTAAAGTATAGCACGGTCTGGAAAGTCTCAAAACTAATCTAGTCAAGAAATTCAGATTACCAAATGAAAATGAACTCCAAAAGTGGTAATAAAATCAAACTCTCTTTAAAATACAGAAAACAAAGCTACTGGGTACATCCCATTATAGTGGTTTCAAATGAAAAGGTAATGTAAGCAAGCCACCAGCTAAGTGCTGTTGCTTAAACAGCTTGTAAAATGCAGCTCAGGTGTTACATCCCCATGACACACGATTTTATGGGCAACAGCCACACACGCGTGATCCAGTGCTCCCACAACCTGGGGATCTTACTGGTGAGAGGCATCATCTGTGAAGTTTAATCTTGAGCCAAATTCTGTACATTCCCTCAAGGGAAGAGTTTCCAATACACAGCCCCAGATCCATCAGGTACCTCTATTTTTTGCTCTTATTTAGAATTGCACATGATATAATACCACACTCTCAAGAAAAAAAATAATATAACACCCATGTTATCCCTACCAACACTAGAGCAAAATACTATCCATAGAAATCTGCAAGATCCCAAGCACATACTCCAGAGAAGTCTTTCACTGCCCAACCAGGTGTCATTTCCACTTATTCAAGTAAAACACAGAATGGCTCCATACTAGGTACATTTTAAGAAGAGCTGAGACAACCAAACTGAGGTAGTTTGAAAGCCAAAATAATTTTTACTATGCATAGCACCATTTCCCTGTAATGATGATCATAAACTCCAACAGCTGTACAATACATATGAAAAGATAAATCTCAGCTTCTCAACAGAGCTCTTCTACACTGAAATGAAGCACAGCAGTAAAGAAGTTGGTCCTAAACAATCAAACCAAGACAAAAAATAAAAAGCTACATTCTAGGAGAGTCACATAGGACATCTATGTACACATTCAGAAGAATAAGCAACTACCTGCTGTTTTCTGGAGTTTCATATAAGCATTTCAGAACTTCCAACCTTTTTCACCTTTCTGCAGAAAAAGCAACTTCCTTCCACACAGAAGGGAACACTTTCCAGCATAAAGAAAATCAACACATTGACAAGTCTATAACATTAGATTTATTATTCCTCTAGTGATTCAGCTTAACCAAAGCTTAAAGCAAGTCAATTGTAAGAGCAGAAAGCACTCTACACTTATGGTTGAAGAAAACTCCAAACCAAAAGTGATTAAAGGCTTTAACTGTCCCAGTTCAGAGCTTTGGAGGGTCTTGCATTTCCCCAAAATGCCACACATGAGTGCCTGAAGCATAAATGAACTCTTCTTTACTTATCCTTCCTCTATGAGTGCCACCATTTAGTCAACTGAGGATCAAGTGCTGGACATTCTAAGGTGAGAATTATTGAATTAAATACTTTGTTTGATACACTTCCATCCCTCAGTAAGCCTGAAGGCCAGAGGCTCCTCTTCAGGCTGGGAGGATGAGGTAAAGACAGTGACCACTGGGCGAGAGGGGCATTGTGATCACCCCAGCATGGCAGCTCACAGAACCCAGAGTCACCCAGAGGACAAGAAAAATCTAGTAACTTCATGGCATCAAACACCATGAGAAGTATTTTTAGCAGTGCCAGGAGGTGGTATCTTCTGGAGAGAAAATGGTAGCACTGTCACTGAATACAGCCTTGTGGGTCAGCTTGGTTTTGCTGCTCCACATAAAATGAAATAAGCAAGGATTCAGCACAAGAAAACCTGCAATTTTTTTATTTAATCACACTAATAAATTCTCATTAACTACATAATGCTGTACAGAATACCCAACCAGCTCTATTTCAGTGTACACCAAATTTTAGATATTAATGTAACAGCTTGTTTAACCCAAACTTTAGGCTTTAATGCATATGCTCTAAGACAGCTGATTTCCAAAGAATTTACTCTGTACTCGAGCAGCCATTAACTCCTGCCTTACATTCTGCTTACAAATCCAGCACAAATGTCAGCAATTGTGCCAAGCAGGACATCCCTATTGCAGTTTTCATCATCTTGGCCTTTTGCTATCCAACAACTCAAGAAATGAACCCAACACATGTAACACAGCACTTCTGCTAATTAATCTTGCACTTATAAAAACCTGTCCCCTTCCCCTTGTCTCTTGCTTAGTTTAATCTCACATCTTCCATTTATTACCCAACTTTCTTCAAAACGCCTTCTCTCTTTTTCTGCTGTGATCCCAAAATATGCAGACCAGCAGAAGCAATGCTTTCATTATTAGTTCAATTTTGAGAGGATAGCCTGTTACATTTTGGGTTTTGATATTACAAAGCTGATCCTGCTACTGAGGTCAGGATCACTTTCTAAATGTGTTATCAAAATAAAAGTTATTATTTGATTCTTCTTTCCTGAATGCCATAAGGCTCTAAAAGAAATCATATGGCTAGGTTTGTATTACTAGATGCACTAAAATGCATCTTTATTTTAAACTGAGATTAAGAAAACCTAGTGAGAAGGACCACAGTCCACAAATTATTAGTCAATATAGGCTTTTTCCAGCACACCAGTTCTTCCATGGACCACAGAGCCTCATCCCACAGCCCTAGATGTTCTGCAGAAAATAAAAATAGCTGCAATTTTTTCTATCATTTCATTATTTCTGGTGGTGTGCAGTGGGGATGCAAGTACATTAAGATCACTATTGCTACAGATGGAATAAATCACTATTGTCCACACTGTGTTCCAAGCTGTCACCGTATATATAATTAACTGCTATTACAAATTTGACATTTAACCTAAAACAAAAGGCATCTCCTAACTGTTATAAAAGAAAGAGAATGGTGAATACTGTTAAGAACAACTTTCTAAACAAACCACTGTCAAATTGATTCAGTCCTGGTAAAGAGTGCCCTGCAAGTCTTAATTCCAAGGATGAGAGCTCCCAGGGAGGACAGACACGTTTCCTCCAGGGTGAAGCCAAGGCTGTTCTGATGCTGAAACTCTGAGCCATGACCAAGGGTAAAGACCCCCAGCGCAGCCCCAGCTCAGAACTGGACTGCAGGCCTGATCAAGCACTTCACTGACCACTGCACACCCATGGGCCTGCTGAACAGGCAGGAAGCTACAACCTGCCTCTGTTCACTGAGCTGTCTTCACATGAACCCTGAAGCTCCAGTATCACCGGGAAAATGACGAAGGGGGGTGTCCAAAGTCAGCCGATAGGTACAAGCCCTGACAGCCCAACCTCCAAGAAGCTCCTGGAAACTGACTGAGGAGGCAAAGCTCCCATTTATAACAACAAAAATACAAGCTTTGAACAATTTAAAAAACAAACAAATGAACAAACAAACAAAAAAAAAAAGAAGCTGAAACAAAGTACAACAATCACAAATGACATAGTAATTTCTAGTAAAAAATGCAAACAAGAACTTCAGTCAGTTCGTCTTCTTTACTGCAGCTTCCCCCCACCCAAGAGCCAAGTTCCAGCTCTGGGGAAAAAGCACCTTCTACAAATTACACCTGTAGAATATTCACTGTTAACTCATACACCACCAATATACCCCTTAATCATGACAAACTCAAAGAAATGCCTATGCATGCCTTTACTATAGGTATATTCTCTACTTTTCTGAGAAATAAGAAACTGATAGGTCAAAACTGAAGCTATTTCAAATATCATATTAAATTATAAAAAATTTCAAATTAACACCTGGACTTAAGCAAAACCTATTACTAAACCAATCTCTTCATGCAAAGAAAACGTGTATCAAAGTTCTTCATAGTATTTAATAGCAGAATATCAAAACCCATTTCCTTGAAAAACTAACTTAACACAGGCTGGGGCTTTGGAGTCAATCACTGGAGTTAAGCTACAATAGTAACTGCAATACTAAAAGTGTTCACTGACTCGTCCCACCAAGTAAGATTTTTTTCCTATTCTTTTCATATTTATTCAGCTGCTTTTTCTATACCCTCACCACGATTCTTGAGTATTTATTACTGAAACTTCAAGAACAACTTAAATGAAAAACGGACTTTACAGCTCAACCAAACAGACCTTTGTAACAACCTCAAACACATATTTTACACTGCAAATTATCTCTGCCTTTCTCCAGTAAGGTCTTGTTCTTTCCCTTAGAACTCCAGCTATTTCTACTTCAGGCCTAAATAGCTAAACATTCTGTCCCATTCTCCAGGTAAATCCAGCTGGCTATCATTCAATCTTCCACTTTTCCATCCAAACTCCTTAAGCTGAGATCAAAGACTACACCGTATTTCTCTTCTTTGCTTCTTCAACTACCTTGTAATTTCACCAGCAAGTACCTCTATATTCCACTTCTTACTTGCATGCATCCATGGATTTTTGAAGTGATTCTTCAGCATTCATTCTGCTTTCCCCTTCACAACCTCTACCCTTCCCAAACACTGGAAATCTAAACTACAGTACTACTATCCTGTAGTTATAGTACACTGATATAATTTTACCTGTTCCTACAAAACCAGGCACAGTGACTTCAAGGCAGAAACTCAGTAAGTCCATCTATCTAGACCAGTTTGTACTGTGTGAACAGCATGAGTTCGAAGTAAAACTTTAAATACAAACACGTCAGCGATGCATTTTACTGATCTCCGCTATTTTATCAAATTCACATGAAGAATTTTGGTGGCTACACTGTACCAACAGCCACTTAGTCAATGAAAAGCTTGTCATATCATCATCTTTTTATTGCACTTGTTGAATCATCACCAGAAAAGACTGAAATACTCCAGAGGAATTCTTTAAACTAATCTCAGTCACTCTCAAGTTATTATTGCACAGTGACAACTCCTACGTAAAAAATTAGTAAGTACATAAAGCAGAAGTGACCTTTCAATTTGTCACACTTTAGGAACCACGTTACCTTCACATTATGTAAGTCAGGCTTTCTTCTTTATAGACTTTAATCTTGAATCTAGTTCACAAAATACAATCTGGGCAGAACCTCAAACCTTAATATTGGTTCTGCAGTACTCCCAGGACATTGATTTCTTTGACTTATTCATTGCAAGTTCAGCCTAATTGCCAACACTCTCTCATTTCTTTCTGCTTTTGAGTGTATGCTTCCTTTTAAGAAAGAGACACTCTGATACTACTTTTCTGTCCCTAATTATTACCATCTGAAGTATGAACATCTTAACTTCTCCATCCTAATCTGGTGCAAAATAATGACACTTCAAAACAAAAAAACCTACAAAATCCCACCACTGCAAAAGCCTGACATTAAGAAAGCAGAATAAAGGGAAGGATATTGCAAGGGATTTTCAAAGTTTTCTCTTCCCCATCCAGACTAACAATAGAACAATTTAAAGGCCACAAACACCAAACAGACCTCATGTTCCCTTTCTGTTCTGTCCCAGACCCAACTTCTCTTGCCAGTGCACCGTCACAAAAGCACAAACCCATTACAATGGGTTCAAGCCACTCCATTTGTCTCAGAGACAAGTGGGCCAAAACGATCACGCAATCTTCCTGCACTAAGGGAGAAGAGATTACAAAAATGCAGGCAGACAGCTATTTCCTCAAGTGCTCTTCCATGTCTGCTATCCACAGTATATGCACTATCAGTTTCCAATCTATACCCTGAAGAACTCTGTTGTCACTAGGTTTGAATTTGCTACAAAGGTGTTCCACACTCTTGAGAAAACATCTCTGCAACCCAAGTACCTGAAAATCCCTACATCTCCCACCAGGGACCCTCTTTCTCTTCTCCAAGTGAAATGAATAGTTTCAATCAACTTTTAAGAAACATGACCAAACTGAGCCAGACAATTCCCCAAGCAAACATCTCTCTGATGGAAAACCTGGACTAAATTTAAGAGCTGTAGAAGAATGAAATAAACTACACTCACTCTAAGAGACTCGGGAGTTACCACCATTAGGCGGAACCTGCAAACTTGGGTTACAAACTGCAGAACACTGCCTGCCTCAACCAGGCAGCAGTCAGGACAGACTGGCTCAGCACCACAGTCATTTGTCCATCACAGGTTCTTCACGACCAGAGCTTTTATGTTAACCAAATTCAGTAGCAGGGGGATTTGGAAAGCACAAAAAGATTACATCAGTATCTGTGATCTGCCTAAAAAAAAAAAAAAACAAAACAGGTTCTTCCTAAACTACTTCTTCAAACCTAAACAAGACAAAGAAGATTATGCCACATCGCCACACCATGGCTGGCACAGAACATAGTTACAGGGACTCCTCCCGCCTTTCATAGTAACAAAATTAAGTGATTCTATGGTTATATTCATTCCAGTCACTGTACTGAAACAGCTGGTATTTCAGAGAGATACATTGCCTGCAGATTAATTAGGATTCATCATATATCCATTTATTATTTAGTTTAAAACCAAGCATTTTAGGTTTCAGAAAATTTACTGTTGGTTCTGCTTGAAGCTATTTTTACAGACCTAAATAATGACAAAATTTAATACAAAAAGTAACACAAGCTATCACACAGAAGGAAAAGACTGCAAAGTCTTCTGCTCCTGGAGACATTAAAGTAGCCAAATACTACCTACTCATTCAAAGAAGTACCATGATACAGTGCTTGTGCTGCAAGGAAGAAATGCCATTTGGGTTATTGTCTTAACAAAACTACAGTGTCAGTTACCCAAAGGAAGGGCTAAGTGACCAGATGACAAAAAAAAAAGGCCCTCAAAAAATTCAGGATGTTTGTACAGTAGGTCATGGTGCTGCATATGTAATTTTCCACATATACTTGAAAGGCTTTTTTAAGAGATGCATTCAGTTAAAATGCCTTTATATACACACTGACTTAAGTGGTAACAACTACAGTTGTCTTTAAAAAACTTTAAAAAGACCATCAAAAACTATTCTGATTTACAATCTAAGAACACATAAGATTCTGCAGAGCTCAGGTTTAACTGTTTAACAGCAACTCATTTAGATCAATTGCCTATCTCATACATTCTATCATAACAGCTGAATTTACATTCCAGATCAGTTTAAGTAATGTAAGTATTTAGTCACTGGTTTATTGTGCTCTTTTTCACACAAACTCAGAGCTGAAGTTTCTAAACCCACGTACATTCTTCTTTAGATTAAGGCAGCACTTGGTTGTTTTCATTATAGCTAAAGCAGGAAAGTTTGACCTCAACCTTTCAATTTCCCCCCTAATGCCCATCAGTGTTGATAATGCTGAAGTTCCCTTAAAGTGAGGATGACAATGTTCTGCCACCAGAATACTGGCTACTGGGAGACAAATTAGCTTTACCACCACCTTGCACACAAACCTCCCAAAAGCACTCAAGGCCATATTTGAAGAGCGCTCTACGTGCTATTAGAAACACTCTTATGTATTCATATAAAACTGGACTTGCAGCACAGAAGACTGGCTCTGCAGCAGCACTGGAATGTAGTGGGGGAACCCTAGGCAGATGAATTTGTGGTATTGAATAACTCTGCCTCCCCTCCTTAAGGAACAGGGTTTCCCGTACCTTCAGTCAGTGAACTGCCAGTGTCTAATGTCACTTTAATAAGCCTCTTTACTTTTATAGCTGGTTGCACTAGTGTTGCTCAAGCACACATGGCTTACAAATTCTGCCCCTGTATTTGTCTAATAATGAAAAAGTATTGGCAACCATCATTTTCACTTTAGAGTTGAGCTTCCTGTTCAAACAAGGAAGGACTTTCCACAATCCATATCCATCCTCCTGTCAAAACAAGTAGCAATACTTTGGTTATATTGCTGAAAACAAAGAAGTTTCATAAAAAGCTCATAAAGAAGCACATTCTGGCAAATGCCACCACAGCAAGGTCACTCAAGAAATAGGTACTACACAGAGGCTTCAAATTTTACTGACAGAGATACTATGAATTTCATCATAAAAGGCACTCAACCAAAATTATCTAAAAGGAATTCTTGAAGTAGTTTAGGTTTTGGCTAATCACTGTTTTCCTCCTGAAATCTGGCTAAGTGACTAGAAAGCATTTCTAAGCTTTCTACTGTCACACAGAACAGTACTATATCCACACATTCACATCCAAAGGAAAACAGTCATCATTAAACTATTTGTTCCAAAATCTAAAATTGCTAGCTGGAAGTTCCACTTTCCTTCAGATGGTCAGAAATCAGAGCTGTACAGTCCAACTGATTCCTTGTTTAACAATACTGTAACTACAACACGGAGTCACCAGCCTTCCTGAAGTAGTTACCAGCCCAAAAGGTCAGGCTATGCCAGAGAGTTTTAGGCAGGATTAATTCCTATTTTCCCTGTGCAAGCTTTACAAGTCTTTGGTTTTAAACTTTACAGGGAAATTACGCTTCACTCCATTGCCTGTAACTGCAATCCCCACTCCAGCTCCCAAAGCCTTTCCTGGCTATGATCTATGATCAATTCACTGGTGATTCACAGCGAAAGAACTCAGAAGTTGAGGAAAAGTGGTGAAGCTGGTGTGAGAATAGCAAATACAGAGTTACAAATTGGTTTTGTGGAACTTAAGACTCATGCTAAAAGAAAGCACATTCCCTGTTTCTGAAAGCTTACCTCAATGTATTTCAGCAAGCAACTAGTATGACCATTTGAATTCAGGCTGTAGACATGAGAACATACAGCCACAAAGGAGTAAGCCTTGCCTCTGCAGAAGCAGTAAAGGAACTCAGGTAGAACTCATCTGGCTGCTTCTCTCTGAAGCTGCCATGCTGTGAATACACAAACAAACCAGGAATGATAACAAAGGAAGCTGCACAGAAGTGAGTGCCAGCAAGTGAAAGGAGCCACAGCTAAACCATCTGACACCCATGTTCCGTCTGGAGCTACTGAAAAGAACACTTTTAGGGCTGCTTTTCTTCCATATGGTGTTTATAGCCAGGATTGAAAAGCATCCAGGTCAGGGAAGTGGGAAACACTCCCTGCACAAACAACACCCAAACATTCCACACAGTAACAAAGCTCTAAGGAAATTACTAACAACGTCATCTGTACAGAAAACAAGCCACAGTGAGACGTACCTGATCATGAGATAGGGAAAGAGCAGTGGATTTCAGTACACAGCCACAAATCAATGTGCGTACTACCAACCAACAGGTTTTCATTCCATGGAAAATCCAAACTGTGGAAAAAACAAATCTTTGAACGGCAATCACATTCTCATGCCAAAAAACCAGATAGGAAGAGAACGCTTTGAGGTTACTCTTCCCGGAGAAGCATTAAACAGCTTCCCTTCTTCTCCATCTGTACATAAACTCTAGCTCAGTTTTCCCAAAGCCATGAAAAAAAATACAGCCACAGAACAGCAAGGAGCATCAGCACACCTGGAAAAGAGCAGATGAGCAAATGTATTTGGCAACTCTGCTTCCAGGCCAAAGCAGAGTTTATGAAAAACCTCACAGCAAGAGAATTTAGCATCTCATTTTCTTTTCAGACATGCACATCTAAGGCAGCAAACTGACCTAAAACTAATTGGTGTATTTCTCTAAACTCAAACTAAACATTTCCTAGTATGTCCAGTTTCAAAAATGCTTCTTTCCAACCAATTAGTAAATATAGCAACTAGTCGTTTCTTTGCACTAGAGCCCATATTGAACAGGAATTGCATTCCTTTGTTTCAGGGTCTAATACATGTATCTGAATAATCAACCTAAACCAACTGCTCTCAAACAGTAGTCCATTGGCCAATCAGAGGTTTTAAATGGTCCATAACACACAGTAGTTTCAGTTTTGCAGATCAGAAGGCCAACACAGTTCAATGCTGCTGAACAACCTGCTAAGGGTCAACAGAACTTCCTATGGGAAGCAGCAACTTTGGAACCACCACTGCAGAAGACTGAGGAGAAACAAAATAAAGAAACCACAACCATTATTTACATTTAATGCTCCATTGGTGTGCCTAGAAACTGGAAACATACTCTTTTGTAGAGTCTACAGTCTTCAGTGCTCCAAAATACTCTCAGCAAAACAAGCTGCTGATTTCAGAGTACAGGCAATGACTTTAGGGACAGCATAAGCAAAGTAGAACTGAGCAGCACACACATTTTTTAAAGGGCAGACCTTCAATGTTATTTGGTACACAACTACAGTCTTCATTTTCACATTGATTTTTCTCTCCACTCAACACAAATTCAGAGCATAGACACTCAAGGAAAATACTACATGCTATGAAAGGAGTGCTACTTAAAATAAAGCATCCTTCAGGTTTCTTTAAACCTACGAAGTCCCAAACTTCTCATAAACCTACATTTAGACCATAGCAATCATTCATCAGTAAAGAACTAGTTTTAATACTGGTATTACAGAATTGACTTGTGTTGGCAACAAAATTTGACTGTGACATTTATGGGTAACTGCTTGAAATCTGGTAATACTTAGTCACATTTTCACCCAATTACTTAAGTTCTTTCATGCAAGTCACAATTTTAGCATTGACTAATTGTATTCATTTCTATTTAGAATGGGGAGAAAATCCCACATGTTAAACAAATCATATTGTGAATGTAACATTTTACAAAGTCGGGGTTTTTTAAGCAGTAGTCCTTAGACAGACATAAGGAACTACTAAAAACACAAACTTAGCCAGTTGTATAAACACAAGTCCCTTCTTTCCATTATTTGGAGAAATGGGGACAGCAGTGCCACTGACTGTATTGTTCCAATGAGGCTAAGAAGGATGTAACTTCCTGACACTCAAGGCATCAAGGTCAAAACAACTGTGGATTTGAGCAGCATCCATCAGCTGATTCTGTCTACTACCTAGCAATCAGCTTGGGGTGTTATATGCCAGGGTAGTTATGTACCTTCCACACTGGAGATGGGACCTCAGAGGTCCTACACCTTATTTTTAAGGCTATTCATAAACATAGACAAGTGCTAAGTAAGGAATTTTATCAACTCTAGACATGTAGTCTAAGGATATAGCTCATAATTTAGTGTAACATGCAGTTTAAGGCTACTTCTAACATGAAACCACATTGTTACAGAAAACTTCTTACGTTTGCATCTACCCTTGATAATGAACTTTTCTCCATTTCTTTTCCTTGTTTTAAAGGATCAACTGTAACTATTTGAGTTGATGTACTGTTCCTCATACATAAAGAAATCCTAAGTATGCTATGACTTCCTATTTTTTTCCAAGAGTCTACTCTTAAGAAAGAGGGGATGTTTGTTAACTAACTCATGCTAAAAGAGAAGTAGCATCGACCACCTGGCAAGATGAAGAGCCCCTGCCCCACCCCAAATCCTCCATTTAAACATTCAACATCCAAGTCAACATTCCCAACACCAATGGCTTTCCGGTTTGCACTTTTTTTTCAGATAAGCATTGAAACATCTTTAGACCACACAGAAAAATCAAGAATCAGAAAAAAGCTTTCCAAAACAAACCTGCACTTTTAGCAAGTCCAAAGGAACAGGCACACAAGCATGCTTCACAGCATATGCTGTGTCTAACCCAAACACTAAAAGCCTTGGATCCATTACCCAAGAGGATCGCGATGTGAAATCGAAAGACGGTAACACAGCACTGTGTATCTAATTCCAGATACCTGTAGTTTAATTACATTTCACAACAAGGCAAGAATTGTTGTGATTCATTTGAACTTGAAAAAGCAGTTATCACCAGTTTTGGTGAGTCAACAGACACTAATATCTTAAATCAATTCTGTGAACAATGAAGCCAAGTTTTCCTTTTCAGTAATTTTATTCTAATGTGAAACATGAAGAAACAAGCACCCAAAAAACTCCAATATAGTATGAAACTTTAATAAAAGTTGCTTAAAAAACAAAGAGCAAAATTTTAAAATAAACTGACTTGACTCCTTATCACACATCTTTCTGACATCAGGAAGAGTACTTTCAGACTTTCAGAAAAAAAAGAAAGAAACAAAGATCTGCTGTTGAAACATTACTCCCAAAGACTGTTGAAACGCATAACATGAAGCTTCAGAGACAGACAGTTTTATTAACAGGAGGCTTAATTTTGAACAGTATATACAAATCACATGACTTTTCCAAAGTTGGGACCACCTAGTAATCTGTCAAAACAAAATTATGCTAACGAATTACAGAAGCATCTGTGTAATGCAACCGCCTCTTTATTGAAGTACACCTTTATACAATCCTTCCATGGATTCCTGTACTGTGAAATCCTCTCGGGACGCAGCGCTGCACAGATTTGCAAATCTCTCCTACACACCACATGAATAAAACTGTTGCCACTTGCACCTCTCAATTTTGCCTGCCCATACACTTCAGTGTTCCATGGTATGCAACACCAAAAGGCACTGTTCTTCTTTGTCAAAAAAAAAACCAAAACCAGTTTGAAGTTTACTATGTTTAAGTACAATGATTTGCAGGGAATAGCAGGATTTTTTCAGGCAATGCCCAAGTCTTAAAATTTATCATAAGCCAAGCAAGGATGAACCAAAAAAATTCTACTTTTCACTTGTGTAATTACTTCCTTTCCATTTCTCTGTTTTACCATGGAAGGTTTCACTGCACAACAAAGAAAATGGCAACTCTTTACAGACTTTGAATACAACAGCACAACTTTATTGCAAAAATATATAGTAAACTCAGTATTTTCAAGTTTTGGAGAAAAATAAATTTCATCTCTGAATTCACCCATAGCAGTAATTCACAACAGAGTTGCTGAAGATAAGAGTTTCTTTCATTATAACCTAATTTAGAACTTTATCTGGACTCCAATCTTCTACTAATAACCACCACTTTGGTTCTCTTAGCAGAGACTCTATGAGAGGAGTTCAAGAGACATGTGAGAAACACCAATATCCAACTAGTGTCAAAGATCCTTTCCCAACTGATTTATGTAATCCTAACAAATCAAGCTACTTAAACAGTAATGATTCTTTTCAACTGAAAATGTTTTAAATGTTCTATAAAACTCATATGATTTATGTTTGAGGTTAGCTATACTTGTGGCAAAAGTCTTATTCTGCAGTTATAATTGCAATATATAAATAACTAAAGGTTATACCACAAAGAACAGCTTGAATTTTACAGAACGATTCTGCTCATACTCATAGGAATTAGTTTGGTAGACACATCAGCAAAGGGCATAATTCAACTGTTCATACAGTGAAAATTTTGGGAAAATAAAGATACATACACAAAACAATTGATCTGTGTACACTGAGAATTCATTTGGTTGCAGAATAAAATCAGGACTTTAAACAAAGCTTTGACCTGTGAACAAAGCAAATTCAGCCAGCTTTTAACCAAATCTAAAAATAGCTATCTATTTTACAATGGGTTACAAGAACACCACTGAAGAGCTTCACCGACTTCATCTATTTCCCTTATCCAAAACTATGTCAAACCAATCTCAGTTTCTCGATAAGCACTGTGTCCAGAAGAGTTTACCAAACTTTTATGACGAATAACAATCTGTCCAGCTTCTCCACATATTTGTACGAGGAAAATCGACTGCACCTCTCTCCTTGCAGTGTTTCTCATGTAAATGGCTAACCCAGTGCTCTGTCTTATCAAAACCAATCTGTTTTACAATTTAAACAATCCACAGGTTCTATCCTGGAAATACTATAAAAACCAATCCAGATGCATTTATCACGGCACTATGAATATCTATTCTACAACTACTTCAGATGAACAGCTACCCTAACACAAGTTTTACTTTTCTGGAACCTATAGGCCTGTCATTTAAATCAACAACAGCTGCCATAGCTTCATCACGAGACTCGAATGCAACCATTGCTTCTCCGGTGGGCATGCCTTTTTCGTTGTATTTTAAGCACACTGAACCAGGGATCACTTGGTAACCATAAAAGAAATCCAAAATTTCATCCACCGAAACAGTAAAGGGCATATTCTGCACTTTAATGACAGTTGGCCCTGGCTTCCCAGACCCTGTTCCAAAACCTGGGGGTCCACCAATATGTATGTTTCCTGGTCCAGGTCCAAATCCTGGAGGTCCACTTAAATGTCCAAGACCACCAGCAATTGCTGGAGGACCAGCACCAAAGGCAGGGGGCCCGCTTAAATTGCCAGGACCATTACCAAATGTCTGAGGACCTCCTGCAAAACCTGCTGGTCCACTCAAATTAGCAGGACCACCTGCAAAACCTGGTACCTCAACCTGGATACTTGCACCAGGTAAACCACTAGCTGCAACTGTGGGTAGTCCTGGTCTAGAATCAGGAAAGCCACCTATTCCAGGCGGTGGTAAAGGGGGACCAAACGTGCCAGACCCACTGAAGTTACCAGGGAAATTGAATGGAGGACCGTTGTTTGCTTCTTTAGCATTTCCCCCCAAGAAGGCATGCTCATCCCCACCAGGGCCCTGTGCTCCTGGCACAGCCGCATTTCCCTGGATCGGTATTTTCAGGATCTTTTTCCCTTGAGATGGTGGGTTTCTCTCAATATCTCTCATTTCTTCTACAGTTATCAAACGCAAATTAACATCTCTTCCATTCAGTTTCTTACGGTGCAAACGCTCTGCCTTACGAGCATCATCTTCAGCTTTAAACTGAACCAGTGCTTGTCCTAAACCTTGCCCATTATTATCAACAAGAATTTGTACAGAGTTTTCTTCTACTGCCAGTCCCTCTAGAAACTGAAGTATTTCCATTTTTGTTATAGTGTATGGAATATTAGATATATGTGCACACAATTTTGGCAAGCCTGGTTCTCCCTCAGCATTCATCAGGATTTCTCTCTGGTCATAGCTGAAGTTCTGCAACCTTTTACGAATCATATCTATCTTTTCTAACATTGCCTTTTTAGTAATTGGATGAACCTGAATGAAGCGATTCCCTATGTACTGCTTATGATGACACAAAGCTGCTTTATAATCAGCTTCATTCCTGAACTCAACAAACCCCTCTCCAATTGCCTTCCCATTAGGTCCATAAGCTATATAAATGCTGTCCTCAACTATATCCAGCTTTTTAAAAAAATCTATCACATGTTTGTTCTCGGATTCAAAGGGAAGACCCTTCAAATAAACACAGAAACCATGCTCATGGGGAGATCTCGACCGTGACCTTTTCTGTCCACTGGGAGATTTGGACCTAGGATGAGCTTGGGGAGGAGGATGTGCCTGCCCAGAGGGAGCCATGGTTTGCTTGAAAGTTATGTGGCCTCCAGCAGCTACCCACTGTCTCTCTGTTGCAGGACTAACTTCAACATAGCGCTGAATCATCAGCATTCTGTTTCGCTTCAGTGCTTCAAATGTATCTTGAGGAGAAAAAAACTTAACTAGTCCATTTCCATTATTTCGACCTACATGATCCTTCAGCATATGGATTGCATCCACACGGAGCCCAAGGAAAAAGTCTTTCACATCAGATTCTGTTGCAGTAAAGGGCATTCCATGAACGCTGACATACAAATCATCTGGATTGATTGGAATTGGCTTGACACTACCTTGAGAATTCATCTGGATAGGATTTACAGGATTCATGGGACCAATAAACAATGGATTCAAGCCGCTGTTCATATTCACTGCCGCTCCAGACCCATTCATTCCAGTGGGTAAGGGTGCTACAGGTGGCGGATTCATAGGAGGCATTCCTGATATAGGAGGCAGAGGTGTCATTGGAGGTACAGGGGGCACAGGGGGTATTGGAGGAACTGGAGGAACAGGAGGTAGTGTGGGTACAGGAGGTGGAACAGGTATAGGGGGAATAGAAGGCATTGGTGGCAAAGATGGCATAGCTGGGATAGGAGGGATTGGTGGAGGAGGTACTGTGTTCATTGGGGATGCTGTGCTAGGTATAGTTGAGCTAAATGTTGGACTACCAAAGGTACTCCCAAGATTTGGAGGTGCAGTCCCCATACTGGCAGTAGAAAATGTGGATATGTTTTTATTGCTTTCGTGCACCGTAGTAGAAGCAGTTACTACACTAGGAGAAGGATTATTAAAGTTAGGTACAGTAGTAGGTAAGTTAACCCTTCCACTCATTCCAGAACTAGGTGGTGGTCCTGACCTGCTCGCATTTGCCGGTGGCATATCTAGATTGGCAGTTTCAAAACGCCTACGACTGAGTTCTATCATGTTCTGCATTTCAGTTTTACTGCTCAGCAACAACGTTACTTTTGACCCTTTAATTGTACCACCTGTGCGCATCATACCAAGCCTTGCATCTTCATCAGTGGCAAAAACGATGAAAGCCTCACCCAGTTCACCCCCTACAATATGCACGCCCCCATCAGGAATGGTCAATCCAGAGAAGAAGTGGCGAATGTCCATGGTCCCCGCCACAATCGGGAGACCTTGCAAGCGGATGACCACAGCCATGCTGCGCTGAAACAACACACACCTGCAGATGAGAAAAGGCAATGGCTATGTCAGACTACTGTTCGTGACACCATGAAATTACCTACAGACACCATCAACTATATTTCTTTATATACACCTAATAACATCTTGTAAAGATTGTGTGTTTATATTCCAAGTTCCTTATTCATGTTTATTTACTTCATACAGACTGAAGTATTAAACATTTACCAACAATGAGTATACACTTTGCACCAGAAATTCCAAAGTAGCTGTTATACTAAGACCCACAAGTGTCAGTTAAAAAAAACAAAGGAACATCAAAAATCAGAACTATTACAACAGGAGTGCAATATTTAATGGAATGTAAGCAAAAGGAGTATTTTAGCCACACAAAACAAAATTAATTTACTATACACTGATATGGTATCCACTGTACCTCACAATGTGACTGAAAAATTTTGCACAGTTAGGGGAAACAAACAGTTCCCTTTCATTTGAGGAAGGATTTTACCTTCTGCCAGGTGAAGACAACTAGAAATGTAACAGTGGGTTGGTTATGAACAAAAACCCATTATGGACAGCTAGCAACTGTGAGACTCACAAGACATCTTAACAGGGAGTATCTATATTATACTGACCTGATGTTTTCCTCCTAGCAAAGGCAAGAGGTCCAGGTGACCTAAAGCTTGCTATTATAAAGTAGCCTCAGACATTTTGTGATAACAGAGACCTCACCTAAATTAAATTAATATCTATGCATATCTAGCTATATATACAACCTTTACAATTTTCAAAAACAAGGTATTTTTTAATAGTTGCAGATATTCTGTCCAGCATAACCCCTTATGTCTCAGACATAAGTAAATGCATTTTACCTCCACAGCTGACATGTGCAGATGCTTAAGGTAATTCTGAACAACTAGATCTGAACAGTTACCTTGTAACCTCAGAATTCTGAAGTCATATCAGAAGTTGAAGATAAAGAGGAAACTAGACACTTGTTACTTAATCAAACCTTCAGCAAGGGTTGAAAGCACCACATTAATACTATTAGCATGATTCGAGAGTTCAGAAGCCAGTCTCTCATCCTAATCCATCAGCAACAGCACCGTGCTTCACCTGAGCTACTTCACCTCTGAAACTTCTTGCCCTCCTAAGTACAAGTCAGTTCAGTACCTGTATGGAAGATCTCCAAGAAGTCACATACCTACAGTATTAACTCAGCATTTGAAATCAAAGATGAACCAGATCACAGAATCACAAAATTGTTCAGGCTGGAAAAGACCTTAAAGATCAAGTCCAATCAGATGTCCCAATGCAACACCACAAAGCCATGCATCAAAGACTCCTGGCCATTACCAAAGCTCTGACCAACTATAATCAGTAACTATCTCCCAACAACTCAGCTATATCCCAGCATACAGTCAAATTTCTAAGTCGGCTCCATCTGATTGTCCAGGTCATCCAAACACCTTAGAAAAGGCAAGTCTTGAATGACTAGGTAAAACCACAATTTAACCAGGTAAGGCTGAATTCAGTACTTAATGAAAACAAGAGTAACAATTCTTCTACAGGGCAAAGAAGCAACAATTCTTTTGTTCGCATGATGGAACCTCAGATCACTAAAATAAGTCCTTAAGTATTTTGTTCTGTTGACCAATACACCAGAGCTAAACCCTTCAACACACTAATGAACTCAAGCAACATCCAGGGATATTACAGGGCATTGGCCCACAAGGAACTGACACCAGAAAAGTGTGAAGGACGTTTCTCCCTCAAGGAAACAGCAATCACAGCCCATTTGCACCAAGTCAACTCTGTTGCTCAAGTCGCTGTGCATGAACATTGGATTCCTTACTGCACCAACCTGAAAGAGAGACTTGAACTTGCAAGACAAACATAAGAATTAAAAAAAAAGAAAGAACACCACTAAGAAAACCCCTATTCCACAAAGGAAAGACAGCAACAGAAAGGCGAATATATACTAAGCTTCGGGGATAATTTTTTTTGAAAGCAACTTTCCCATGGTGAGGTAACAAAAGCAACATCCTTGCCTTTATCTCTTATAATGGTATTACATTTCATCTGAAATTAAAATTCATTGCCCAGTCATTTTTCAACAACAAAACTTGCCCATGAAGAAAAAAAAAATCACAACAGGTCAAAGTCAGGACTACCTACACTATGTAAACATCTAAAAACATATCCAAGACTTTTTGCACTGTTTTAAAAAGCAGTATTGTTTTATTTTAAATTTGCCTAGCATTGATGACAATCTCTGAAATTAAAGTTAAAATGAAAATTCTGCCTCCTTTAAAGAAGTTATAATAAAAGAGTATTGTAAACCCAAGCTTTACGTTGTGCTATGGGATTGCTTTTGAATTAGATGATCCTGAGGCAAGCAAGGGATATAAAAGCATCCCTGGCTTTGCACCTATGCTTTCAAAACTGGAATACTGGAAAAAGCAAATCTTGCCAGGAGGTTTACATTTCTTCTACTACTATTATACATAGAAATTAGTTTCAGAAATTTTTATGTATCAGAAGTTAGATATTTGAAGTTTCTCATGTTAAATGGGAGACTACTTTTAGCTATTTCCTTCATGCAACAGGAATGACAATCTGATACAGCCATTGGCTGAAGAAAGGCAGCTTGAGAAGGTGTGCACACTGGGGTCTGCTGGTCTGGAACACCTGACATTCTTTAACAGAACTGATACCTGCTAGATAAGGGCATTTATGAACAATTTCATGAATCCAGCCCAGAAGACAAATCAACAGACAAAGTCACAAGAGTTGAAGCATTTGAACATCTGCATAGACTTGCATTATCCCAGAAGTTTTCACCTTTGCATTAAATTCAAAACTTCATAATAAATGCTAAGGGAGTACCTAAAGTCTCATTACTAGGTACTCTATTCAGATCCACTAAACCACTACTGACAAAAAAAATCCAAAGAGCTGCTTAGGCACACAGTCACTAGAAAAACTATCTGCAATGACTTCAGTGTAGTTAATTCCACGCAGCAAGAGCAAGAGCTAACAGAAGCATGGTCTGAATAAAAAGAATTTTAAGGACTTGACTACTCAAATATTTTTAAGAAATGAACAAGTAACACAGCTACTTCATTTTTTCAGAATTTCTGTGCTTAGACAAAGTAGTAGTGTCACTTCTGTGATTTACAGAAAAATCTCAAGGACGAAAAGGGCCAAATTTTAAATTTCTCAACACTCACAAACCGCATTTTTTCCAAAATGCGCTTAGGAGACAAAAACCCATGTGCTCAAATTTTCCAAGTAATGAAAATGCAAAGCCTGCTCAAATATTTCACTGTTCACTTGCAAAGACCAACACATGCAGAGGCAACATTAACTTCAGACAAAACAGGCCACACACCAGTGCAGCAGGCACTGAAGGCTTTTTGTGGGGCTGTCAGACATTTTCTCAGGCTGCCTGCTTTTCTCCTGGTACAAAAAGGTACTTCAAGGCAAAAGTGGGTTTTCTTGTCATTTTGTGTGGTATATTTGTGGAAGGACAACATCCTAGGGCTGTACTACGGACAATCCATCCCCATTAGCAAGCTGCAGTAGAAGCTGGAGATTAACAGGCTGCTGACAATCAACCTGATTCAACTCATTTGATGAATCTTAACACGTTTTGACAGTAATACCTTTAAAAATGTTGATGTTACACTGGGGGAAAAAAAAGGTGTAAAAGATGACAATACTACTTGTCTCATCAATGTACTAGTCAATAGAATAATTTGGGTCATACACATAAATTCATAAGCACACCAGACTAGCCTTTTAAGATGTATGGATTTTGCAATAGAAAAGTTTGGAAGATTCAACCTGGGAAGTACTGAAGTACAATACCCCCACACACACACACAAACATATTTGACAATTCTTGGGTGAAGACCAAGGACTGCAGAAACACTGGTACTGGAGGAGGAATTTTAAGTATGAGACTGTCTCGCAAAAGTTAAACTGCAAACTACAGTTTTGTCTTTTACTTTTTTAAGGCTAAAATCAACCTGTTATAGTCATCCTTGAGCCAATTTGAAACTATCTGATCCCTTTAAGTGCTGCAAAACCTAATCAGAACCAACTGATGTACATTTCTACACTCCAACAGTTACAAACATGCAGACCTGTGGCCTGCAGCAAAGTAACTGCCTTTTTAAACAGTGCAAAATAACTGGGAGAATATTCCAGACTACCACATGCTGATGAAACAACAAAACATTAGTTTGGCAGAAAATTCTGTTTACAAGAAAAACACTGCCAAAATCACCATCACCAGAGGTGAGTAGACAAGCTACAGATTATTTGACCTAAGTCTTTTGACAGAAATTCACAGGTTCCAAAAGCTTCAAGTGTTTCTTAGGATATACTCAAAATGCATACATAGAAGTCTTCAATTCAAAAGCTCTTACCTGCAAAGACAGATGTTTTTTCTTAACAAGTAGCAGAAGCCAAGCCAATCCTGTGGGCAACCAATTAAAACCAACTTTTAGACTGCAATAAAGAATAAATGGAGGCAAAAATCAATGCAGGCAACACAACAGCAGTAACAGTCCACAAAGAACTGTATATATAGAATTTCAAACCTGCAACCACCACAAGGCACTGCAACATACAGGAATCATAAGGGTGCATTTTCTATACATTATCTCTATATGACTTAGCAATTGCATTGTAGTGCTTTTGTATGGTTTCAGTACATAAATATGCCTTCCACAAAGAATACAGAAAGAGCCAGAAAGCATTTAAAGAGTTTTTCAAATTTTTCCATCACCAATAGGTGAACAAATCTTCTTTCAAAAGCAAAGAACAAGAGTTAAATACATGAGAGCCCTGAATTCTACCAAACCCTTGCTCCATCAATAATCATACTCCTTCCTCCAACTGTGCATCCACTTACTCAAACAAAGCAACATAAGTAAGCCATGCCTAAGAAAACCACTCTAGAGCTGCAGGTGAAGAATTCTTCAGGAGTCACACTGGCTGGTGAAACCAAGAGACATTTCACAGCCATGTCTAGACAGTCAACTCCACAGAACATACAGCAAGAACTCTCATAAGATACTCTATTTTCATTTGCAATCTGCCATTTCATTACCCAAATCCTGATCAAATGCCCATTTTTTCATCCCTGTATAAAAATTATCTTTCCAAGTTTACAACTTAACAAAAAAGCCAAGCAGCAACACATGTATTTTGTATTTAAAGATGAGATGGAAAGCCTTTGGTCCTTCATTACTTGGCAGATCACCACACACTAAAACTGTGATTCTTTGGAAAGTCATTGAGGAATGAATCTCACTAAGAACAGATAACTGCCTCCTCCTCACACAACCCCAACAAGCTGGTTTCAGTTACAAGCAGGGTTACCACAGCGAACTTCGAGCAAGAAGTACTAACAAACCCGTCACAAACTCCCTAACAGAGGGAGTTACAACAAACACAGATATTCACACATCTTCCAGGACATTAATGGCAGACTTACAAGTGAGAAAGATACAACTACACTATACACACTTATATTAAAATGGCAAAGGCATTTAGAAAAATAAGACTTTTGGCTTTTACACTTTTAAGAGAAACATGCAATCCTCAACTATATACTTTCATGTACAGCAGTGTCAAGCAGCAGTCTACAAAGAAAGAAAGAAATGTAATCACCTGAAAAACCATTTCATGCAAAAAACCATCTGCTTCAAGCAGCAGATAAATCTTTCATGCATAAGGAATTTCCCATTTAGAAGAAAAACCCAAGTCATTAGATGGTTTTCCAGTATAACAACCACGGTGTTGCATTGGTTTCTCTTCACAACACTGAAAACAAGCTGAAGATTTGCAGTGGACTAAGGCAACACAAACAAAACCAGGCAGCACACAGAATAGGTGCAAAGCTCCAGTTTGCTCTATTTAACTTCTCCACCAAACACCATCTACTTTTCATTTCAAGTCTCAAATCTCTCAACTTTCAAGAAAACCAACTATGCCTTCTGTAGGTAAAAATATCCTTTCCAATCAACGGAATATGCAAGAGCACATTAACTAGACAAGCACCGGCTAGAGCACAGATGCCCTCACATAACGCTGGCACCAAACTTCTGGGAGTTCTCCAGAGAAACTCCACAACACCCTGTCAGCTGTGCAGAAAGACCCAGCATCCACTGGACACACAACAAATGATTAAACCAGAGGAATCCACCAAGGAAACAACCGGCCGATTTGCCTATCTAACCCCAGTAGATCAAGGTTCGGAAATAAACCACTAAGAATAACAGGCAAGTTTAAGACTGAGTAAAACCAGAGCCATGAGGTTTTTTCGAAAGAAAACTCACGCTGTGTATTTTCGGGACCCATGTGAACGCTAATTCGGTTTTTTCTCTGGTAAACGTGGCTTTAAGATTTGGGGGGGCGGGAGGGTGATACTTTGTTTGGTTGGGTGTTGCTGTTTGATTTCTTTTTATTTTAACGGAGCTGATTTTTACTGGCAGAGGAAAGCGTTACTTTACTGAACAGCAATTTCTCTAGGATACTCCGGA
>VZRX01013761.1:0-10037 GCA_013398075.1 Notiomystis cincta
TATATAATTTATAATATATAATTTATATCATATTTTATTTTAGTCTCATTTGTCATGATCAAGAAGTCCACAAAATTTAGTCAGATTTGTATTCTATCCTACCACAAATAAAGTCTAGCTGAGATCTTGTGTCATTCCAGGAACCATGATAATGCAGCTTAGCTTACAGTGCATCCACAAATATTGGCAAAATCTTAATGGAAAGTCCATCTGTATTTTACAACATGACTGCTTAAAATATTGTGGGAGTTTCATTCCCAGATTAATCTAGGACAGATAAGCAAGGCCTTTGATTATTCAGGAAATGGCCAAGCTTTGATGAAAATGTATAACTAGAAAGAGGAAACATTTTCTGCAGAATTCAGAGGATGATATTCAGTGGATAAAATGATAGGGTCCTCTTCCACCTATCACCACAGCTGTCAGTTTTAACACAGACAAATCATAAAAAAATGACCAAGACATCAGAGAAGCCACATGGGGTAAAAGGAGTCATGCTCATTTCTTTGCCAGCACACTTTTTTACTGATGGCCTATTCCGCAGCAGCTACTCTTCACTTCCACCTTTGCTCTGGGATCTAAGCTGGCGCAAAGCAGAAAACTCACAGACTTCTTACACTTCTTCTGTATCTCTTCTTTGAACACAATACCTTGCATTCTGTATGCTTGAAAACAAGATTCAGGTAAGGTTGCACAATTTATAGATATACAAAATTCAAGTCACAATCTGGCCTTCAAATACCATTAGTCTCTGAAGCAGAGCTTCTTTATATAAGACATTTAAAATTGAATGAGACTTATCACTGGAGACTGTATCGTAGAACAAACTTGTGTCCTGATCAGGTTGGGAGGAAGGAAGAAAAAAAAAAGAATGTCCCAGTTAGCAAGAATACAAAATGTTTTGCAGTGAAAAATAAATTTGGCATTTCATGAACAAAAATAAGAAATTCACAAGGGAATGGCAGAGAGGCAAAGATGTCAGCAGTAGAGAGAAGGCAGTGGCTGTCATGCAAATTGCATGAAGGGCACAAAATACTCCAGAGAATTACAGTGTAATGTATTTTGTTTCTGCTCAGCACATTTCACGTGCCCTTCCTGGAAAAAAAAAAAAGAACTGCTCAGTCAACCACTGGAAGCCAATGAAAACAGGCAAGAGTTGAATTCTGTCATCCGTGTAGATATGCATTACAACATGACAAGCATCCACAAGTAATGAATTTGTAATGCAAAAACAAATCATAATTCAAGGCCTGCCCCAGCATATTTCAGGTTAGAACTTGAAACTGTCAGAAAGACAGTGGTTCAAAATTTTTCAGTGCAGAAAAAACCTCCAAATTTTGAAATGGGGTCATAGGGATAGACAAGGCTGAGATGATGTGCTGCTCAGCTGTAAGAAGTACCTTTCACCTTAGTTTCAGATTTAATAGGCATCAAGGACGAAGAGCAAATGCAAGAAAAGAGATCTGTGAATAAAAATACAAAGAATGAATAAAGGTTAGTTGTGATATTTCCCTCAGGTTAAGGCCTTATTCAAAAACAAAGTAGTGTGGTGTTGAACAAAACATTCTGGGCTGAAAGACAGGCAAAATACTGGCTGTGATTTACTGTGCAAGCATCATGCACAACCATGCAGTCTCTTTTAATCTGCAAAGAGCTCATCTCAAATGAAATAACTTTCAAAAGAAAATCACAAAACATAAAAACCAGTACCATAGTTGCTCCTCTTATCCATTGTTGTAAAACAAAAATCCATATGTGAAAACACTATTGTAAGGAATAGCATAAAGCACAAAATAAAAAGTTCTTCAACATTTTGTAAAACTATTAACATTTGTTCTGAACAAAAACTAGTACAAGAAGAAATAAATGTATAATGGAAACGTACAAAAGACTAGAAACGAGTCTTTCCAATCTCCAATTAAACAGCATGGTCACTGTGGTATCTCAAATTGAAAGTGAAGACTCATAAAAAGTGTGTTCTCTGGAGTGATTACTGGTTTTTAAAGTAACCCATATTTAGTTCCGATAAATTTCATAATACTGATTATGTATTATTACCTATAATTATATATATCTGTAACAACACTTGAAGTGAGATACCAGAAAACGTCCATTGCTTACAGATAAAATGAAGCTCTGATGCCTTAACTTCATTTTTTGCTGAAGAAAACATTCTAAGAATATTGTGTATTTCTCTTGTGCATCCTGATTCATGATCTTCCTGACTATGCCAGTTTGCTGCAAATAGACAATTCAGACCACTTAAAGAACTAGTGTCAAAGATATCAGCAAAAGTGATTTTATTGAAATATGATGTTATAAAACTGCGACTTACCAACATTTAATGGCAAGGTTCACTCTGTTATGGTACTGCACAAAGGATAGAATGATTCAAAAGCGCCGACGCAGAACCAAACATACCAAAATATAGATCAGAGTTACCAAGACAAAATCTTTGTGTACTTTAATACTAGGCTGTGCATGATGGCAGTCACCTACCAAAGAAATGTCTAAGCCTCAAGGAGCAATCTGGAGAGACTTCTCAGCTCAAGGGGAGCTCACTGCCATGAAGCCAGGTTGCTTAGCAGGGAGAGCTCAAAGCCTTAGGCTGTCATAGTTATGGGGATAACGTGGTTGACTCATCATATGTCAAATTATATGCCATGGCAAAGGTATGCATGACACTCCTTTACTCACCACTTTCTCTGCCCCTTGATAAATGAGTCTTGGAAAACCCCCACTCTGTTCATGTGTAAATCCCATGGCTGGTGTTTCAACCTCATGTGCACCGATGCTCACTGGGCCGTCCTGCCTCTTTGTGGGTTTTGAGAGAACTGATTGGAACAAAAGCAGTTGTTGGTCCATTTAGGGCTCAGGCCTTTACCTCCTCTGGAGAATGAACCCAGCCACCATTAATTTGATTTAGGAGTCAAGTGCATCCATCCCAGTTTCTGGGCTTATTCTTCCAATACCTTCCAGATCAGGTACAAACCTCTCCCAGCTGAAGTCAGTAAGAGTTTTATTATTAAATTCTGTCATGTAAGAACTTCAATAAAATTATATGTGGAGGAACGTTTACTAATTTTTTGGTTTATTTCTTGATTATTCAACCTGCCATCTAAGGAAAGTTATTCCCAACATTCAATAAAAAGGAAGATTCTTTAAGACTTATTTCAGCACCATTCCATTGACAATGGAAGAAGTAATAAAGAGAGCAGTTAACTTTCACAGAGAATGGAATGTCACAGAGTGTAAAGTACTAAAAACCTGGGAGTATTTGTGTGTGTAGGTAGGTAAGAGTGGGTTATGCTAAGGAGGATCAATGTTGAATGCCCATAAAACTAATTTGTTGTGTAAAAAAGTAGCTGATTTTTCACAAACACTTTTTCTAGTAGATTAAGAAAACATCCTTTTCCTCAGAACTAAGTAAAAAAAGTATAGTTGCATTTGAGTATGGGGAATTACACTGTAGCTGTTGAAAACAATTATCATAACTACATTCAGAAAGAATAATGCTCCTGTCAACTGCTGTAAGAGTATGCTCTGATGGCTCCAGAGTTATTGGCAAATATGTAATTATTGAACCAGTGTATATTTTAATATATATATTAATAGCTTCCTACTACAAACTGTTTTATCCACATGTAGAAAAATTTTGTGTACATACTAGGAAAGATCACCCTACCTTCCCTCTGACCCAACTCACTGTTTCATTATCTGTAGAGAGCAGTGACAAAGTCAGACCTGCTCTCCCAGTGCTAGAATACTCTCCCTTCTTTTCTGATTTTCCTTTCACCATCCTCCTTTCTCCCTAATACCTCTCTCCTTTGTCTTATTTTCTAAAGGTTCACAGATCTTAAGGAAGATCTGAAAGAGTAAGTAAATGGTGATACACTGTTGTATTAAACAGTGTCCCTTCCCCTGATCCCAGAGAGCTTGTAATACAGCAGAGCTACGAAGGACTCAGTTCAAGGAGGGCCATCTGTCACAAAGCAGTGAGTCTGCTGCATCCTGCCCAGAGCAGAAGATTGAAACCAAGCAGGGAACAACCTGGAAAAGCCACAAACCTGAGGGGGAATGAGGAACCGTGAAGGTGCTCCTACATCATATGCCCAGCCAAGAGAACTCCAGCCCTCTCAGTGGCCCTGGTAAAACTGTACTCACAGGATGACAGGAATAGCGCCATGCACAGTTGTTCAGTAAATGGTACCAAGAAACCAAAATAGCAATGCAAAGCAGCTGGGGAGGTTGTCTCCTTCAAGAAAAAAGTCTTCTTTTGAAGGGTATTTTTGGGTGGTAAAGAATGTTTTCGCCAACAGATTTCTGGCAGCCTTCAAAGCAAGACTGTGTAAGTAGGGCATGGGCTGAAGCATTATTGTGTCCCAGTAACTCTCAACAGCTATAAGAGGCCCCTGGGCAATGGGCAGCTGGATCTAACATACAACAGATTGAGCCTTCAGAGGAACCTATCTAAACCACCATTATCTGTTCATCCATTAGCCTATCTGTTATTGTCCCCATACAGGCACATCCATTTTTCCTTTGAAATTATTCCTGCTTATTCCATCCTTTGCCCATGCTTTTTTTTTTTTTTTTGACAACTAAAAATTTTATTAAATCAGTACTATTTTAAAAAAAATATTGTCGAAACTTCCCTGAAAGATGTCATTTAAGCATAAGCATTAAGTACACCACAATTAAAAATTGGAACACTGAAGAGTCAAGAAGCTAGTGAACCACTATTAAAAAACTGCCTGGGTTTCCAGAAGTGATTAGACCTCATTGCCTTTTCCATACCCACTTTTTCCCTGCTCCAGTTACTGATTGCAAAGTTACACTAGAGAGGACAATAGAGGACAACACAGTTCCTGGTATAGTCCTTTTCTGCAAGAATGCAAATAACACAGCTACCTAAAGGAACTCAAAACCAGTGTAATGACCCTAATGTGGAACTGCTTCACCCTTCCACTGGCAGTGTTGTACTTGACTGAAAGGGAAGAGGAGAAAGAAATCCATTGAAGCGCCCCTCTTCATTTTTAGCATGTGTTTTCCCTATCTCTGTGCAATAACCTCTTGTTGTCTCCCATCTTGTACTCTGATTGGAAGTGCTCCATGGCAGGAACCATTTTCATTCCCTGCCTAGCACAATGGGTACTCTCCACGATGGTTCTAGTTCAAGAGCTACAGTATAGGATTTTTTGGATTTAGGATTCGTCATTATAATCATAATCATGTTCAGAACTGTTACTATTTACTTGCAGATGCTTCTTCCTCTATGCTACTGGATATAAAGCCTTTGCTGCAGTGTCATGCAAGCACTGGCATAACAGGACATCTCTTCTGGGTAAGAGACATGAGGAAGATGAAGGATAAAGGAGATTATTCATTTTCTAGTAGGTAGATGTTAACCCATAGAGATCCTGTTCCCATCTATATGACTGCACCCAGCTGCCTGGAAATGTTAAAGAGTCTCAAGTCTCAGCCTAGTTTTGGGCTCAAACTTGACATCTCCAAAGGGAAACCAGGACAAGGGTAGATGGGAAGAGAGATAAGACAGAGCCAAGAGTCCAGAGAGAGAGGAGTTGCCAGTCAGAAAACAAAACCTTGGTTTAACTACATAAAAAGAATTCTGTAATGTTTCCATCTGTCTTCCTCCCTATTTTGTAATTTTTCCACATTAATCATTTCATCCAATATGGGACAACAGTGTACTTCAGAGCTGAAGTCTGGCATTCAGTGCTCCAGTGAAGAACCAAAGAAAAGAACCAGGGATGTTGGTGACTTGGGCATCGCTTAGCAACAGTGAAAAGATCACAGCTTAATTCAGTTGCTTTTCCCTGAAAAACAAACAAAGGACCAGAAAAAAACACCCACACCACAGAGAGTCCACTTGTGGTGTTTACCTCTTTACTCTGTTGTTCTGCTCCTTCTAATTTCATGTATTGTGTTTTGCTCCCAGGCTGGTTCTGAGGTCAGTTTATGGAGACCTCACCAAGTTGCAATCTAGTGCTGGTTCATTCCAGCTAGGGGCCACTGTCTGGACAGTATGCATAATATTTTGTAGCACAGCCTATCAGAGTATTTAAGGCAATTCAAACTGGAAGAAAAAGTTCTTATATCTTAACACCATTTAGCCATTGTGTGCTGGGCAGAAGAAAATCCAGACATGCTCAGTGCTATGAAAACCTAGTTGGACCTAGAAAAAGATTTGCCAAAAGAATGTGGGTGCAATCCTTTCTACCTCCTCCTTTTTACAGATACAGCTACTGACACATTTGTGAAGCTCCTGCTGTCAGTTGTCATCTGGAGGAACGTCCCACTCCACTGACAGAGGGAGCTTAAGGAGACCGGTCTCCTAACTTAATCATCTGAATGAATTGCCTAAAGAGGAACACTGTGAATACTTCCTCTGTGTGACTAAACTCATGGCATTTATTCCAGTTAAAATGAACATGAGAAATCCAGACAGGATTTTGCACTGTGATGTAACCAGGACATTTATCCACAAGAGCAGCTGAAAACAACATGAGGTAGATTTACAGTATCTTTTCTTTATGTTGGACATCATTAACTGCAAACTTCATGGAGCATTTTCCACTGTAGGATCTAAAAGTGTTTACGAAATAAACCTTTGGGCAATTGGTGTCTGAAGAGAGTATTATTGTTGTATCTAGTGCATGGCAAGCCAAAGATCACAGAGCACATTTCAGGCTACACTGAGAGTGAGCCCTCCTGATTTCCAAAGAAGACTGTTTGGGTATGAAGCCCATTTTATCTCTGATGAGCAAAACCAATGTGAAATGTGAAACATAATATATGATTTTCTCTCCAACAAAAGATTTACAGGTAAATGAAGAACTTTTAACACACAGTCTTTAGAAGGAAAAGCAAATCTCCTGATAAATTCAAACATTTTAAGCCTCATATGTTGGCTTAACCAAGGTTGTGCTAGGAGAATATGTCTAGCAAATTTCAACAGTCATTTTCGCAGTTCTGAAAATATTTCTGAAGAAGAAATTATTTTTTGTATTTTTTTTCCAAAGAGCTTCTGTGCCATGTGGAATGGCACTAATTCATTTAGTAGTAGTGATTGGACAAAGATGTTAGTTTAAGATGGAGCTGGGAAAAAGAAACAAAACAACACTGTAGTTCACTGAATCAAACAGCATATATAGTTTATATTTTACCACAGGGAAATCTGTCAGCACACTGACTTCACAAGTGTCACTGTTAGACCAAATCATTACGGTCACCTATCTCAAGAGTTTCTGGGAGCAGAGTAAGAAAGGCTAAGCAGAAAAGAAAATTAAGGCATAATGGAATCCTGAGAACATGGCATGTTGGAAAGATCCAAATCTGATAGACAGTTATCAGAACGAGAAGAAGGTAGAGTTTTACAGAGCTTGATGGAAAGACAGGAATAAAACTCTGAAACAAAAAAGTGAAAAGAAAAGGGGCATTTCAGAAGAGTGGAAGTACTCTGAAACAGATGGTCCTTTCAAAGCGAAACAAGTCTAGGAAAAAAGAGGGCGAGCAGATGTTATTGATGCTTCATCTGGATGATTGCTATTACTAAATTCTTCACCAAAACTAGGACTGATGGGAAAAATTACATCATCATCAAGGGAAGGAATGCGTCATTACCAGAGCACACTCACATGTCTAGACATGCACTTGGATAGCCAGAGCCAAATACAAATTTGGAACTCAGATGGAATTCAGAGTAGTCAAAATAAGCGAAGCAGAACCAGCCATATGAAAGCAGATAGTGTGAGATGCTGCTGGACAGAACTGACTCCTGCGTCACTGTCATTGCAGGAGTGGAGCTGTGGGGATGCAGAAAGTGACAAATTAGAACACTTCTCTGCAAGTAGATTTTTTTATGTTTCTCATGCTTCATTTCTGGTAAGAACAGTAAGTCTTAAGCTCATAGTTGGGATTCACTGTCAGGAGTTTTCAAGAAAAGGAGACATTTTAGTCTGCTTCACTTCAAACTGTGAAACACAGTGAAATTTTTTTTCTGCCAGGGCCTAGACATTGAGAATTCCCTCCTCCTTTGTTTCATTTTTCGGGGTTCCTCCCTCCTCAGATTCTTCCTTTCCAAAGGCTTTATTGACTGATTCAGCACTGAATTAGCTACAATTGAAAGTTCAACATGAAGTACTCTTGAAGTGACAAACACAAGTGGGACTGTCAGAAATTGTCATGCCTGGAACTCCCGTCCTCTTTTTAAGCTTAATGAGTTTTGCTATCCCAAAGGAATCACTGACTGAGCTCCCTAACCTCCATCCCTTACTCTCCTTCTGGCCATGAAAAGCAGCATGTGAAGCATATGCAGACTTTTGGTCCGTTCAATTCCTTAAAAAGAAGAGCCATATCAGTAGAATCAGCTCCCTTTTTCTGTTTTGACTTTGGTCACAACTATGAGCACAGCAAAGCACATGCTCCGTAATTCCACTTCTCTGCAACAAGCCTCTTACCTCTTTAGTGAGGATTCAATTGGTTAAAGCAGAAAGCATATTTTATTCTTCTAGAAAATCAATTAGTTAGTCTCAGAACCAACAGACTTCTCATATTATTCTTCTGTTAATTAAGGAAAAGTTTCAATATGACTTCAAAGGTACACAATAGTTTCCACCCACGGTAGAATTTTTTCACTAGCTGTATTCATTTTTTGTTAATTTGAATCCTGCTCATAGAAGGCAAGAATTGCCAGGGCCCTTGGGAAATAACAACTACAAGCACTGGCTGGATTTTTCTAGCCTATAACAGAATTCAGTTCCTTATTCTCAGAGCCTGATCTCCAGAGTGTGTCACCCACAGCAGCTCTCTTTACTTGCCAAACATCTTTGCAGCAGGACCGGGACATCACCTTGTGACTAAGCACTGTTCCGACCTTCCCACTACTCTGTAGCAGAAGGATCTGCAAAGAGCAGCAAGGCAGAAGCCCTGTTAAGAAAGACCATTCTAGTGAACCTCAAGTCATGTCACATGACTGGTCTTAATGCCATTGTCTTGTGGCACAGGAAAGCAGACACCAGTGCCTGGTAAGAGCAGGTGAGTATAGCAGAGCACCCCTCACCTTTGAGCATGTCGTTAGCAGTCACATCACTGTGACAATTGAACTAATAGTTGTTAAGAGACAAATTATTTTTACAGCTAATGCTCACAACAGGCTGCAAAGCAGAATAAATGTGGGTTAAAAAACCCTCTCAGACTCTGCTTCCAGTACGGTTGGAACATCAACACTTGCCTCTCTGGGACCAAATTGCTCCCAGATCATTTCCCAGTCTTGCGGGATATTTATAAGGACTGTTATGTTCTCTTGTTTGAAAACATCAGAAACTGAGTAAATGATTAAAAATACTTTCAGAAGTGTCTTAACCGAGATAAAGGCAAGGGGAACTTCGCAGTGGCCTTCAAATCAGGGAGAGATTTCATTAATTTCATTTTATTTTTTTCTTTATTTAGATGGGGTGTGGAAGAGGAAATTAGCAGTCAGCTAAGAAACCTGAATTGTCAAAAAGTATAAAGTTGTCTGTCTCTAGGGTATATTTGCTTTCATATTCTGCTTATAGGGAGGCTTTTTCTCCTTGAAATGAAAGATGGGGGACAGAAAAAGCCTCCCAGTAAAATACAGATGCTTCCTGGGTGTTTTCCCCAGATGTGTTACATAAGCATTAAGACAGAAATTATGTTAAACTTCTGCAAATTTCTTCAGAACCTTTATTTTAGATATAAGTGGTGGGTATAAAATTTAATTTGGATGATAAATACACAGTAAGAAAGAACAGCCCAAGCAAAGAGTTTTCAGAAAGGGAAATGCAAGAACTGTGAGAAAACAAGTTATGCATCCTCCCAGATGTCCTTTCCACAGAGAGAACACAACTCACAAAAATGTAGCACTTCCATGACTGTTCAAATTAGTCTCTTCAAAAGAAGTAGGAGGGTGTAGTAGAAGGAAGGCAATAATTATTTGGGCTTTCTGAATGAAGCAAGGAAAAGAAAAGTGAAGAAAAGAAAAGTGAAGAAAAGTG
>VZRX01013768.1:0-45503 GCA_013398075.1 Notiomystis cincta
GGAATGGCCGGTTCGGAGGGGCTGGGGCGGGTCGGGGGTGGTTCAGGTGTCTCCCCGGGGCTCTCCGGTCTCCTCAGCGCCGTGCCGTGCGGTGGGAACGGAGAGCCGCGCTGCGGGCCGTGACGGGGCTTCACCTGCTTGTGCCGGGGCTCGGAGGGTCGGGCTCTCTGCCCCGGTGCGATTCCCGATAAATCCTGATGGGATTGCCCTGCCCGCCGCGGGGAGGTTGGGACTGGGTGAGCTTCAAGGTCCCCTCCAAGCCAAAGTGTTCTGTGATTCACTTCGCTGCCTCTCGAGATCATTTCAAGAATAATTTCCCTGAATCACGTCTCGGGAGAACGATGTTCCAGCTCCTTCCAGAGGGATGTTTGTGCTGTTCATCCATGCCTTCCACTTTGCTTTCCCTGTACACAAACACGTCAGGACATGTTTGGGGTGTGACTCCTCAGGATGTGCCCCGAAGGCACTGGAGTGGCACTGGAATTTCATTAGCATGGCATTAATTATGTCATTCTCCTGAAGGGTCTCTTATTCTCCTCGAAGGCTTGCAGCAGGGGGGATGGAAATATTCTCCAGGTTGTTTGTAGTGTTCTTTTTTCACTCATCAGCTGCAGCAGCACACTGGGCTTCCCTGGAATCTCGAGTCAGGGTCGTGCTCCTCTTTCCAGGCACTTCCCAGTGCTGCTTCCAGCTTGGGAATCCCAGCACAGGAAGGACATGGAGCTGTTGGAGAGGGTCCAGGGGGATCAGAGGGATGGAGCAGCTCTGGCTGCGAGGAAAGGCTGGGAGAGTTGGGGTTGTTCACCTGGAGAGAAGTTTTGGGGTGACCTCGCTGTGGCCCTCCAGTACTGGCAGGGAGCAGATGGAGAGGGGTTGTTTGCAAAGGACAAGGGGGAGCAGCTTCAGAGTGTCAGAGAGTGGGTTCAGACTGGATTTTGGGAAGAAATTCCTTCCTGTGAGGGTGGAAAGCTGTGGCTGCCCCTGGATCCCTGCAAGTGTCCAAGGCCAGGTTGGACAGGGCTTGGAGCCACCTGGGACAGTGGCAGGTGTTGGAATGAGGGGTTGAAATGAGATTATTTTTAAGGTGCCTTCCAACCCAAGCCGTTCTGGGCTTCTCTGTTGTTTGTCCCTGGGGCAGCAGCCCTGCAGCAGAGCACTTAAACAGAGCAACAAAGGCTCTTTGTTGCCACCTCTCCAAGCCCCAGTGCCTCGTTTGCACTCTGAGCTGTCACTTAGAAAAGCCAGAGTTATTCTGGGACGTGGATTGTGGCTTGTTCCTCGTGCTGTCAGCAGGGACACCCTCAAACTGCACCTTGCAGCTCGCCCTGCCCTGCCCTGGTGCTGACAGCATTCCCTTGAAGCCTCTCATTCCCTTTGCACATCCTGCAGCTCCTTGCTCCCAGGCAGGTGTGGGGATTCAGGGGAGCCACGTGCTGACAGATGATTACAGGGACCTGAAATCCCACGGGGAGGGAGGTGAGGAAGGTGACTGCCCACTCCACGATGGTTTTGCCATCCCACAATGGCACTGGTGTGTAAAAGTGGAGCTTGAGGAAGGAAGTGTTGTGGACTCAAAGCTGTTGGATGTAAATGTCAGTAGTGTTTCTTCTCAGCTCTGGATCGCTCTCAGCTTTTTCTGCCTCTGAGGTGAGTCTCTCCTGTGGCATTTCCAGCTGATGTTTGTTCAGCACATAAAGAGGGATGGAGCTGATGGAAAAGCCAGTGAAGGACAGAAGGCTTTATGCACATGGGAGTTCCAGAATTTCCAGAGCAGGAGGTCTGAGTGTGTGTTTGGAAAGCTCTGGCTGCCCGTGAGCTCCCAAACCTCTGTGGAACGAGGCCTTTCAGCCTAAAGCCTTGGCTGTCAGTGCAGATTGTTCCTGGACCATGTGGAGTGCTTTAGCCTAAAATTAAATGCCTTCTTCCTATCAAACTCCACTTTGAGGATTTATTTTTTGATTCTAGATAGAGTAGTGACATGAGTCAAGTTTGAGCTATGAATCAACCAAGCTGTTGAGAGATGAAAATGGTGGGGTTTGGGGTTTTTTTTTAAGACCCATCCTGTAAGTGCCTATTTGTGACATTTAAACTTTATATATAATATTAAAATGAACACACTTCAGTCAATTGCTGCTTATTGTACTCAGATCCTTTTGGTTGGTGGGTTTTAGGTAGTGTGGTCATGAAGAAGTGAAGTGGAATTTGTTAAACAGGTGATTCTCAGCAAAGGGAGCCTTAGTGAAATCACTTTGGTTTAGAATTTTATATTTAGATTTATTTCCTTGCCTGTGACAAGTCTAAGGGAAAGAATTGGACAGAAACTTTAATTCAAGATAAGCAACATGGCTTTTGAAGAATGTGTGGCCCCACTCTGAGGTTTATAAAGGTAATTTTGCAGTAATTAGTGAAAAAGCTGCTGTAGGAAACCTGCACTGGTTCCTGCAAGTTCAGGATTGAGATGCTGTGCCCATGGTGGGTGGCAGGACTAGGAGACCTCTGGAAACAATAACTCTTCATTGAAGAACCAAGCTCTGCTCTGTGTTACTGAACCTTCAAATGCCAAGTTCAGAGCGTGCACAGCAAAACAGGGCAGAGAGAGAGGCTGAGTCCCACCTGGGCAGGGCAGAACCTCGGCCATGGAGGGATCCCTGTGCCAAAACCTCTCCCAGCTGACTCTCAGTATCTCTCCAGGCAGCTCAGCAGCCTGTGATGAGGCCAGGCCTCCTTCCTGGGCTGTTCTGTGCCATGCCCAGATATGAAGGGCACAGTTATTATCTCCCAGATACATTAGGCAGCTGCAGAATGGAATTGGCAGAAATTGCCTTTCGGCCTGGCCAAATGATGTTTGGTGACACAGCAGAAAAGGGAAGTTGGCAAACAGCTGTTGGACCAATCTCTTATTCACAAACAGCTGTTTGCTCCTTCCCCTCCTGGCTGCCCTGGAAATGTGTTTGAGAATAGCTGTGGATTTCTCACAGTCGTCGTGGGAGGGGCAGAAGTGGCAAGTACAGAAGTCACCTTTCACAGCCTGGAATTATCCTGTAAGAGCACGTGGGGTAAGGAGGTCTTGAACTTGGCCTGTAATGCTGTGTTTGTACAGCACCAAACCCTCTGACTTTGGGTTCTTTACAAGTAATGTTTTGTTTTAGTCTTGAATTTGAAGTGTTAGACTAATCTGGAGCTCAGAAATAAAACCTGTGACCCATCTGCTTGCTTTCAAGCACCACTGTTAGAAGTGATCATTACTTGCTTCCTAAGAATCTGCTCTGTTTTTCTCTTCTTTAACCAGAAGTCCAAGAAGGGAGCATGGACCAGCCCAGTGGAAGGAGTTTCATGCAAGTTCTGTGTGAGAAATACAGCCCTGAGAACTTCCCCTACCGCCGTGGGCCCGGCATGGGCGTGCATGTCCCAGCAACTCCACAGGGCTCACCCATGAAAGGTAAATTCTGATCTTGCTGAGCACCTGGGGGGGTGCTGGGGGAATCAGCTGAAAGAGGAATTGCCCAGAAAAAGAACCATCACAATGTGGTTTTTACGGGAGAGTTGAGAGACTGGAATTTAACAAAGTGACTGAAGTGGCTGCTGTAAAAAACCAAATTTCTCTACAGCACAACAGAATCAGAATTAGAGAATAGAATAGAATCATTTGGGTTGCAAGGGACCTTCAAGATCACCAGGTTCCAGCCCTGTGAGTGGAAGATGGAACCAAGGTCTTCTGCAGTCTGTGTTTTGAGGGTTCAGCAGTCCCTGGAGTTGTTTTCTTCAGGCCACTGACCCTGTTTTAGTATTGGCTGCAGCAACAGGTGTTTGGTGGAGGTGGCTTTAAAAATGCATAAAATATGATATAAATTCGAGGTTGGTCCCCATACCAGTGGTGCCACCAGCTTGCTGTGATGCCTGCAGTGACAGGAGCTCAGTGGACACAGGAGGGGACATGTTTCAAGCAGGCAATGAGCTGTTGAACCTCCAGCCAGGCTGCTTTTGTGACAGTTGCCTCAGGTGAACTTGCAGTCTACTTTGTCTTCTCGAGGCACCAAATGCTTTGTGACCTAGTGGAGAATTCCCCTCTCCTGTGCTTCTGCCCTTGCTGCCTCCAGGGAATTTAGCCAGATGTGTGTCTGAAGCTCTGTGCTGCTTGTGGATGTCCTTGAGCCTCCCAGACTGCAGAATCTGTGTCACCAGCTCCTCTGAACTAGATCCATGTGACACCCTTTAGTCTTTCCTCACACTCTGATGTTGGCATTTAATTCTTGGTTTGTGCACTTGGGTCTGAGATTCCCATCAGAGCTGCCCCTTCTTTGTGTCACATCCTGCTCATCAGGATCTGTAGGAGTAGCCCAAAATCCATCAGGTCAATTCGTGTCATAACCAGCCCCAAAGGGGAAAACAGCCATGGAAATCAGCTGGATGAAGTTTCCAATAACTGGGTTTGACAGAAGAGAGAAAAGGGCCTGAGTTCAGCTGAGGATAAAATACTCCCCAAATGAACAAGAACAGAAAATTGGCCTGATGAAATGTTCAATCTGTGCCCTCTCTGCAGGTAAATTTACCTTTCTCCTGCTCACCTGAGCTGTTTGGGTGCTGAAAAGAGGCCACATCTTAAAATGTTACTGACACATGACTTAAAAATACTCCATGAGTAATTCCCTAAGTGCCACACTACCCTTTAAAGAAGCCAAACACTTATGAGCCAGAAAACTTGGAAACCCAGATCACTCCAGATAATTGTTTGCTGCTAGAATCCCTTTCTAGTCATGCAGCTGTCAAATGTTAAGGAGAAAAGGGGCCACCTATTTAGGAAACAGCTTGTGGTTCAGTTTTAATGGATTTTAGTATTCCAGAGAGGTGGGAAAGCCTTGTGTGTGTAAGACTGATGGCTTGCCTTGCCTCAACATGGATTTCTTGTGTGGAAATCGTTTCCTGTTGCAAATCCCCAGCTTTTTGTCATGTTTTAGCCTTAGCACAGCAGGCTGTGATTGAGGTCCAAGTCCTTGGTAGTAGCTTTGAGTACATTTACCTGCCCAAGAAGGAGCTGGAGCAAAACCAAAGCAGAAATGGAAAGGCAGAGCAGAGACCTGAGCTTTTGCATGAATGCTGAATGTTCTACACTGAACCTCGGGAAGGGAAGCTTAGAAAGGAAATGTTTCAATACCTCCTAGAAATGTTTAAATACTTCCTAAGAAATGTTTAAATACTTCCTAAGAAATGTTTAAATACCTCCTGGCTGTTCCTAGGCCCAAGTGGGCTCAGGACAAGAGGATAAGGGAGTCTGACTGTGCAGCTGGCACTCCCCTAGTCCTGTGTCCTATCTGCAGCAGCAGCTGCCTGGGGAAGAGCAGAAGTTGTGGCAAGGACTGATAGGAGACATGGCATAAATGACAAAGGACTGGCCTGAAATACACAAAAATACTTGGAGGAACTGAAGAGCACTGATATGAGTGGTACTTCATGTTTACAGTCAAGACTTGATGATGTTGTCAGCCACAAAATCCACGTTTAACCTGAGCTCCTGAAATCGATGTAAATTCCGCCATTACCGGTAGATTTCTTTTGCTGGCTGTGACATCCCTGCTTGGTGCTGGGTTCTGTCACTCCAAGGCAGTGCTGAGCTGAGGCAGTTGTGCTTTTCCCTGTGCCAGACCGCCTGAACCTGCCCAGTGTGCTGGTGCTCAACAGCTGTGGCATCACCTGTGCCGGCGACGAGAACGAGATCGCCGCCTTCTGCGCCCACGTCTTTGAGCTCGACCTCTCTGACAACAAACTGGAAGACTGGCACGAGGTAAAATGGTGGTGGGCACCTTTCTGGGTACCTTTCACAGCTCTTAGTCACTGCAAGTGTCACATTGATGGGAGTTTTATTTTTGTGGAGGTGATGTTTATTTACTTCGACAGCAACTGAGCGATACTTGTGATGAAATTAATCCAGTGTGGCACTTCACTCCTGTACCTTGTGATTTACAGTCGTGGCCTGTGGGTGAAAAATCTGTATTTTTATTTTATTTCATCATGAAAAGCACTGGAACTGTGCATTTCTAACACCAAGAAGTTAATGAGCAGTTTAGTTTTTAACAGTGGCAGTTGATTTCCAGCTTTGCCACTGTGATGGTGGGCAAGGTATTTATTCCCTCTCCACATTCATTGCCTTATCTGCAGAACAGATTTAATAATATTTACCACAAAGGATATTTCTGCAGCCTCATTAATTAATGCTAAATGCTGTTGTAAAATCCTTTGAAGTGCTTGGATGAAATAATGCTCAATAAATGCAATGTAACAGGAGTGAAACAATCTCAATCCGTTCAAGTGTCATTAAGTTTCTCACTGGATTATGCTCTCCTTTTATGTTAGTGCTTATTGTTGGAAATATGTGGAAAAAAATAGGATATCTTGGGGGGGTTTATGCCATCAGATTCTCATGTTTTTAAGCAGAGAGTGAATGCAGAGTTTGCAGTGTCCCAGCTCAGTGGGGCTGACCTCACATCTGGTCATGTGCTGGTCACTCACAAGCTGCACATCTCACACCCTGCTCTGTGTTCAGTCTCTTTAGGCTGCCCTGGAACCAAAAGGCTTCTAGAAGTGCTGCCCCCTTCCTCTGAGACAGGATTAAGTTTTCACAGCCCATCCACACTACATAAATATCTCCCCATCCCTAAAACCTGCCCGTGCTGGGCATTCCAGATCCCTGGGTAGCCTGTTCCCATGTGTAGCTAATAACCTCATAGGCTAAACTGTGTCATTTAAGTCTCCTGTGCTGCAATTTCAGCCAATTTCTGCCTGCCCTGTTCTCAGCAGGCAGGAGGAGCATCATCACTGTTCCTTATACAACAGCTTTTTATACCCACTAACAAGAACTTTAATGCCTCCTCTCCTTATTTCAGTATAATACTGAAAAAATACCCTTCTTCCAGTTGTTCATCATAAGGATTTTGTTCCTAAATCCCCTGTTTTTGGTGGACTGATGTCATCCATTTGCCTACTTAATTCCTGAGGTGTAGCACCCAAGCCATGACATCACCTGAGACAAGGTGTGAAGTGAGGCAGACTCATTACCTCAACCTCTGCATGAGACAATCACCCTTTGCCTGGAGCTGGGCCATCCACTGACCTCTGCATGGTCTGCCCCATCTCTGCCCATCCCAAAGCTCTGTGGAGCAGAGCTCTCCAGCCAGGTGTTCTCTGACTGAGAATTACTGATGTCCACTGGTGTTGGAAGCTGCTTCCCACTCAGTTCCCCAGTCAGGGAGGGAATTAGGGATTGGCTGAGCTGTGTGGGGAGCAGTGGAAGCTGGACAAGTGCTCAGTGCTGGCCATGGAGTCACAGGAGTGCCCTGTGAACGAGGGCTGGCTCCTGGAACGTGCTGCTGCCCAGCCTTGGGCTTGAGGTGGATTTTATGACCTCTCCCAAGGGACTGCGTTTTTCTTATCAAGCTGCTCCTGGAGTGTAATTAAATGAACTCTTGAGGAGAATGAGCAATTAACCAATCCATCTAGATCAGGAATGGCTGGAGTATGAATTACAGGTAGATATCTTTATGTTTTTCCCCATATCATTTTTTGGTGGTGATTCCACAGGGCCCCTTTTAGGAGGTGGGATATTATTGCCACAGGTCCGATTACTGCCTGATACACATTTCTTTCTTTCTATGTTTGTTTTTTTTTTTTCTTCCCTCCCCACTTAGGTCAGTAAAATTGTGTCCAACGTGCCCCACTTGGAGTTTCTAAACCTGAGTTCCAACCCTCTCAGTTTGTCCGTTTTAGAGAGAAGTTGCGCTGGGTCTTTCGCTGGCGTCCGCAAACTTGTGCTCAACAACAGCAAAGCTTCCTGGGAAACAGTGCACACCATCCTGCAGGAATTACCAGAGTAAGCCTGGGAGTCTGGGGCTGGAAAGGGGGGTTTGCTGCACTCAGGGCAAGGATAGGTTATGGAGACATGTGAGGGATGAGAGGGATGTCAGAATGCAAACGTCAATAGAGAAAAAGGGATGTTTTCCTTTGGGAGTTTGGGAACTGCCCCGGTGAGTGCTTTACCTTGCCTTAAAAACCAAACTTGGGTGGTGCTGTGAAGCCCAGGACTTCTCCTCCAAACCTAAATACCAGAGGTGGATAATGACCCCAAAAAAGTGGGAGGGTCACACTTTGCTCTGAGTCACTGCAATGAATGGTGCAGTGCATACCTGTTAAATTGGAGGTACCTCTGAGGGTCTGGCCACTTGTCAAGGAATATTTCATCCTGCTTTTCTCTGCAAAGGTGTTGATTTCTGTGGTTTGGCCAGGGGCCACCTTGGCATTCTGCTCCTATGGATGTCCTTGGTGGCTTCATGTTGGTGACAGATCCTTCTTTGTATGGCTTTGTAAGCAGAGATGATGACAACAGAATGTCCTGCGTGGCCAACCTGCACTTCTCTGGGAGAGTTCAGTTGTCTGAAAACTTATTGGGACCTGTTCTTTCTTTAATGGAATCTGTTTCTCGGCTGTGTGGGTGAGTTCTTTCTTTAATGTGAATCTTTGGCAGTGATGAGGGGAAAAAAGCATAATCAGTGATGGAAAAACACATAATCAGTGATGTATCAAAACCCCATTTTAAATGAAGCTGGGAGCATTGGGAGCAGGTCCGAATCATCACTGGATTTGGTGGCTTGTTGGGCATGAATGTGGAAGACAGCCCCAGCCAATCTGTTACACAATACTGGGAGAGACTCAGGGAACAGTTAAAAGGATTTTTTAATCTGAAGATATGGATGGGAGCAGAGATGTAATTGAAACACTCCATGGGGAGTGCTCAGAGGCCTTGTCTACACCAAGGTTTTCAGAGCTGTTACAGAAAGTTGTGTTAAAATCACATAAAATTAATGACATGATCCTTCTTGCCCTGTGCAGCTTGGAGGAGCTCTTCCTGTGCCTTAATGACTATGAAACAGTGTCTTGTTCTCCAGTTTGCTGTCAGTCTCTCAAGCTACTCCACATAACTGACAATAATCTTCAAGACTGGACTGAAATTCGAAAGTTGGGAATTATGTTTCCATCACTGGACACACTTATCCTGGCTAACAACAACCTCACGACCATTGAGGAGTCAGAAGATTCCCTGGCAAGGCTCTTCCCCAACCTAAGATCCATCAACTTGCACAAGTCAGGTGAGAGCTTGGAAGCAGGGATGGGTTTTGTTGGTTGATCAGAGTCTCTCCTCCTGTACAGATGACAAGAAATGAACTTGCCCATCTGTGGGGTTTTCCTGCTACTTTGGGTAGTCAGTCATTATCAAAAGATGAGTCAGAGCAGTGTGGACCAGTTAATCAAAACGAGCGGGAAAGGTTTTTTATGTTGGTAGTTTCCCTCTGTTTCCCATCCCTGCCTCAGGTACTCCTGGCTGGAGAAGGATAAATAAATGTCTGGCAGTGGAGGGGATGAAAGAATCCCATTTTCCTTTTATTCCCTGTTTTATCTCGGTGAAATGAGGGCATGTGCAGGTATGCAGTGTGGATCAAGCATCCCCCAGCAGAAGCTGTCTGTCATCTGTGCTCAGTCATTACAACCTCACAAGTGATGCTGGAAGCTGCTTTTACACTCCAACCCCAGAGAATTTTCAGCCAACGCTCCAGAAAGAGAATGAGCAGTTGGAATATTGGGAAGAGCACCCTGTGCTGGGAGAGAAAGAGCTGCAGGGCAGCTCGTGGGGGCTGTGACGTGTCTGTGCATGACACATACACCAGAAATTCATCTGCAGCAGCGCTTCATGCACCAGCAGCTTTTGTTCTTTACAGCTTTATATGCTGTGCAAGTGCTGCTGAAGTGTCAGGCAGGTAGAAGGCACTTTATTAACATGCCCTACAATGTAAGCATCAAGGAATCCCTGTAATAAAAGCTTAACTAGAGGAGGAGAAGCCTGTTAAGCTGCATTTGAAAGCACTGTCTCACTGAGGAACAAGTGCTCCTGTTGTAAGTAGTTTTGCAGTTTTGATGCCAGGTGCTTAAGAACTCTGGGCTCTGTGTTGCATTTTGATGTGTTGGGAGCTGAAAGTCAAATGGGAATCCCAAGGAGCTTGTTAAAACTTTTTGGGGGTTTTAGAAAAAGCTGCTGCACTCTGAAGTTCTGGCAGGTGAGGACTCCAAGATGAGTTGTGTTGATCTCACCACACAATCAGGGCTCTGCTGGTGCTCAGTGCTCAGCTTTGTTTTGTTTTGCCCTCCCTGCTTGCTTTGTTATCCCAAATGTCAGGTCTTGAGGGGGCTGAAAAGGAGTTAAAACCTTTTTCATTAAATGGCTGGATGGCTTCTGGGACTGTTTCACCATTGGGTTGTGAGCAGAAATGGGACCCAAGGTGGCCATGTGTGTGAGGTAAAGCCATTTGATGGCTGTTTAGAGATGCCTGGAATGAAAGAAGTGCTGGTGACTTTAACACTCAGAAGGCAGCATCCCTTTATAGACACATCACTGATGCTGGTCAGTCCCCAGCAGCGAGGCCAAAGGCTGAGTGGTCCATAAAAAAGCCATGAAGGGCATCCTTCTGGACTTGGAGAACAGCACAAGAGAATTTCAGCTCCTCTGTCTTGTAAGCAAATGTCAATTTTTTAGCAGCACATCACGAGCAAAAAGCCAACTTCTCAAAGGAACAGCAGTGACACTCTCCTGTCACATATGTTCTTTGGCTGGGTCTGATTATCTTGGATCCACGATGTGTTTTCTGTGTTAGTTAACACAAATCTTTCCTCCTGAGCAGGTCTGCATTGCTGGGAAGACATTGACAAGTTAAATTCTTTCCCCAAGCTGGAGGAAGTGAAATTGCTGGGAATTCCTCTGCTGCAGTCCTACACCACCGAGGAACGCAGGAAGCTGCTAATAGCCAGGTCTGTTGGTTTGTTCTGCTCAGCAGAGACGTGGCAAGGCAGGGAAGGGGTGGGAGCACCTAATCAGAGGAAGGGGCTGGCAGGAGATGAAGTTCTGTGTGAATGCAGAAAGACTGGAGCTTGGTTTGTTGGGTGGGAGCAGCTCGTCAGAGGAAGAGGTTGGTAGGAGATGAAGTTGTGTGCAAATGCAGAAAGGTTTGAGCTTGTTTTGTGGAAGAGTCAGAGTAGTGGAAATGTTAAATCTGACTGCTCTGCTTCTCAGGGAATTTTGGGAGTCTCCTACAAGTCTGTGCACAAGTGTGGTGAAATGAAAATACTTAATTTTGAATGTGCCTGAGAAATTACATGGAACATTCCCGCTCTCTCAAAGGGACCGAGGCCTGAGCTTCCTGGCAGGAATTCTCATGGTGTTAAAGCTGGGGCACTTTTGCTGTGACTGGCCTGTTGCTGAGCCTGTCTGGGCTCCCCTCCTGGCTGACTGTGGCTCTTGGTGTGTACCTGCAGGTTGCCATCCATCACCAAGCTCAACGGCAGCATCGTGGCCGACGGGGAGCGGGAGGACTCGGAGCGGTTCTTCATCCGCTATTACATGGAGTTCCCTGAGGAGGAGGTGCCCTTCAGGTAGGGATTCTCTGTCCTGCACTGAGACCAGGGACAGGAGGCTGCTGGCTGACCAGGAGATGGGAAATCTGGGCCAGCTGTTCCGTGAAAAAACATCCCTCACTTTCCTCCAGCCTTGGCTCCCTCAGTCTGTTTTAGCTAAAATTGTTATATTATTGTTGTCTGATGACTTGTAGGGTCACTCCTGAGTCAGATTTGGTCTTAAAAGTGCCTGTGTCAAATGCCACTAAACAACAGGACTGCTCAGTTCATGACCTTCATTGTTTCCTGGCCTCTCCCATGGCTCCCTTCATAACCCACCTGTGTTTGGGAGTGCCCAAAGCCAGGACACATCGTGCTGCCAGGCCAGGGCATCTAATCCTCTGGACCATCTGGTGTGTGGAATGTGGCTGGCAATGGGAAGCTGTCCACTCACTTCCAGACCTGCAAATCACAAATCTGATGGGTTTTCTTTGCCAAAAAAGTAAATCTGATGATGCATTCATCTTGGTAAACTAATGAACTTGGGCAGATGCTGTTCAGTCTGTATCTTTTTTGTGCCAGCATCCACTTACTGCTTCTAATGGGCTGAGAAGGGATCATGGAGCATCAATCCTCTGCCTTTACCTGCCCTCTGCCCTAAAACCCTCATGTGCTTTTGGACAGCAAAGCTTTATTATCCTTTTTTACAGAGAAGGGGTAGGGCAGGAGTGTGTGTGTGTGACTGTGAGGGCACTGACAGAGGTAGGAACACACTGAGGGTCACAGCTATGGCCTGGTATGGATGACAGAGGTGCAAATGGAATCTTGGCTTAACTCTCAGCTAAAATGCCTCTGGTTTTTCTAAAGCACTGGGTATGTGACTTGCCAATCCAGTAAGGGGGTGGGAAGGCTGGAATGGGGAATAAGGGCATGGCATTTTGTGTGAATATTAATACAGTCAGTGATTATAAATTTGTTAAAAGCATACTGAGGTCAGTTCAGAGGCAAAGGACACTCATGTAGTCAGGGAGACAAGACAGCTAGTCCTTTTTCTGAGGACAAGTCCTGGCTTGTAATTTTAGAGGGCCTTGAAGCGTAAAAATTGAAGGAAATATTGGAAGGGATAACAGCAGAGACAGAGAATGCAGGAGAGAGGAAGGGGAAGGGGAGACTGGGGCTGTGAGCTCATGGTGCTGCTCCTGAAAGGGATTAATTTCCATAGCATTTCATTTTTCTTGTGTTTGGTGGTGACAGAATGCCCATGATCCATATATTGCTGGGGAGGACACAGAGGAGTACAGCTTTAGGCTCTCATGGTGCCTAGGACACGAGTTTTGGGAGCAGGCTGTGTATTACACATCACCACACACCACTGGGATCAGCTTCCGGGTGGGATCTCAGGTAAAAGATTACTGGCATCTCAGCCATCCAAGAAAACCAGACTGATTTTCACCAACATGCCAGCTTTTTGCTAGAAAAATCACCTCCCCTCGGGTTTCTTAGCCTTTAAACACTGGTACTGCCTTTTTCACAGTCAATGGCCTCTTTGTCCAAATCCCTTCATCTGTGCAGCGTTTCCAAGAGACTTCTGCAGCTACCAGGGAGGGTTGTTCTGTGCTGGAGGGGTTGGGTGCCACTGCAGGCTCTTTTCTAGTGAGGCTGAGAGTGTCCCCAGTGCTGGGTTTCACTTCCTGGACCCACAAACAGCAGCCCTTGTCCAAAGGGAGACCTGGCATTCTTTGCAGGGGGATTTTGTGTCTGTTTGTTGCTAAAGCTTCCCCTTCATCTCTCCCAAATCCGGTGTGGTGACTCCAGAGGTGGTTTGTAATTAGAAACTAATCAGGACACACATGTTGTGGCTGGGGTCTGACATCTGCATTGCAGTGCTGCCTCGAGCAGAGGGAGAGCAACTTGAGCACGGAAAACTTCCAAGTGGGAGCAGCCCCCCTCCAGACTGCCAAGGTGCAGCCTGTGATAAGCTCTGTCACCAGAACCCCCCTGCTTGCTGCATTTCTGTCTGCAGCTGGAAGGGATCAGGCAGGGAGGGAAATGGAAGGAACAATTTATCTCTCTGGATGTCATGGTGTAGGGGAGCGCCGGGTGCACAATCCAATATTGGCTGTCTTGTGGAGTGACGTCCTCGTGTCTGGGGGGTTTTAATGAGCCCTCTGCTTGTCTGCTCCACTGTTTATCTGCAGAGTATCACAGACACTTTCAGCCAGGCTCAGGTCTTCAGCAGCCTCAGCATCTGCCAGGCTGCAAGGGGTGATTAGAAAAGTCTCCAGGGTGCCTATTATTGGGGTCCAAAACAACCATGTAACAGTGTGCCTTGGTCCTGATTGACTTGAGGGCAGCCAGTCACTCCCCACTTTCTTTGCAGCCCACATACAAGGGGCAGGCTGCAAAGCTCTTTCTGCCTTTCCTCAGCACAAGAAAATTTCAGACAGCATTGCTTGACCCTCCACGTATTTACAGCGCGTATTTGGATAATCTCAGCGCTCTCATGGTGGTTCTTTCTCCCACCTTGTCTGCAATTTGTCCCCTTTATCCTCTCCCCACCATCTCCCTTAGTGCATGAATCATGACAGTAATTGTAGTTGGCACAGAGTTGTTGCTGGTCTGCAGCAGCAGAGATGCTGAGAATTAAAGGGATGTCCCAAAGGGAGCTGAGGACTTGGGGCAGCAACAGGTGGGTTCCTCTCTCCCTGTTTCCCATCAGATTTTGCTGCTGGCAAATCCTTCCAGAGACAGAGAAGCCCTCCCCACTGCTGAACATTGGCTGGCACTTGCTGTGCCTGCAGGTGGGCTAAGTGTGGGGAGTGTTGTTTTCCCTCAGCACTAATGGCTTTCCCAGATAAACAGGGCTGATCCTCCCGCCCCAGTGCCTGTGAGAGCAGGGCACTGTCCCGCCTTTGGGCGCTCTGGTTGTGTCCGTGGGACTGGGGAAATCCTAGTGCCTTGTGGCCCTTAGCTCAGTGCCCAGCAGACAGAGGGGCTGCTGTTCTCCAGGAACATTCCTGCCTTCAGCAGGACTCCCTGGGGTCACCCAGCCTGCCAGATCCCATCGCTGCTCGGCGGGGGCTGTGACACGGCGCCGATCGCATTCAGCTCCGCCTGGGATCGGGAACACAAAGCGCTTTCTGTGCAGGGGCTCTGAAACGTTACCTGTCCTCGGCAGCTCTCAGCCTTTGTCATCCCAATCCCATTGTGGTTTGTGCTGCCATTTCTCCTCTTTCCCAGCCAGGCAGGGAGATCCAGCCTGGCCTGATGGGAGCGATACCGGGGGCATGGGGGTGACACAGACTTTCCATTGCAGGGACCCTGGGAAGGACACTCAGGGAACTGGGCTGCAAGGACAAGGTGACAGTGGAGTGTGTGCCTCTGATAGTGAAATTCCCATCTTGCTTTAGAGCAGGTGTGAAGGATCAGCTGGCAAAAAGTGCCCTGTTTGTTATCAGCTCTCAAACTGTGCAGCAGCTCACCTTGCTTCGGTGATCTTGATGATCCTGTGCTCAGTGGAGTGTAACATTTGGGACCTAGGTGGCCTTTTGGAAAACAGCAGGAATGTCTGATAATCAGTTAAGCCGAGAAGCCACAGATACTGGGAATCTAAACTGAAGGCTGTGTCCTTTTTGTGAGCCCTGCCTTGGTTCTGGCACTCCTCAGTGAAGTGTTTTCACTGGAGCAGGAGGCGTAGAGTTGTGAGCACAGCGTCCTCTCTTTCTTCCAAATCCCACTGCAGCCACGGCTGGGATTTCTGAAACTGTAGGAGCCCAAACTGTGCTGCTCAGTGTTGTCAGGAAGCTGTTTTGAGACCAGTCAGCTCAAACATCTCAGGCTGGTGGTAACTTCACCTTCCTCAGTAAGATACTCCTCTCTAGTGGGACACTGAGCTCATGTCAGTGCCACGGTGCAGCCTGGGGACTGTGGGACAAAGGTGACAGGAGAGCTTGGGCTTCCTGGAGTTTCAGGCCATCAGCTGGAATCAGGGTCAGTGTTGTCTCAGACCTGGGAAATGTGCATTGGCTGCACCATAACTCTGGACTCGCTGAATTTTCCAGGTATCACGAGCTGGTCACCAAGTACGGGAAGCTGGAGCCCTTGGCAGTGGTGGATCTGCGGCCCCAGAGCAGCGCCAAGGTGGAGGTTCACTTCCAGGACAAGGTGGAGGAGATGTCCATCCGCCTCGATCAGACTGTGGCAGAGCTGAAGAAGCACTTAAAAACTGTGGTGCAGCTGTCAACAAGCAACATGCTGCTCTTCTACTTGGACCAGGAAGCTCCTTTTGGTCCCGAGGAGATGAAATACAGCTCGCGGGCGCTGCATTCCTACGGCATCCGGGATGGAGATAAAATTTACGTGGAGCCCAGAATGAAATAGCCTTTCTGCCCACACCCACACGCCCCCACACACCCACACACATGCATTGAGGAGTTTTTGCAAGGTTTTTATTTCGGTTGGTTGGTTGAGGTTTGGTTGTGTTTCTGTAGCAGGTAATTTCTTAGCCCGGAGGAAGTGCCCTGATCTGAGAACCATGCCCACCATCCACTGCAGGTGACCTTGAGGTGACAGTTGACTTCAGGACGTGTGTTTCAGTGTGGGCAATACCTTGATGTTTCCTTTGATGCTCCGGTATACTCGTGATTTGGCATGAATGGTCAGTTGTTCAAGCTAAACAATGCCAGGGTCCATAAGGGACGAGACAGCTCGGTGCAGAATTTGACCTGTTGTTTTCTTTTCCTAAAGTTTTTGGTGTTTTGCTCCACCAGAGCTCCCTTTGGCCTAGCTATCCGACTGTGGCTCGAGCTTGCTGTAGTATTTTCTTGCAGCTTGGTGCTGTCTCAACCTTTTGTTGTGCTCGAGTTCACAGGAAAGATCTCCATCAGTATTCTGCTTGATTCAGAGCTCAGGTACTTTAGTGCATCCACTTCACTCCACTGGTTTGCTTTCTGTGAGTGCACAAAATGGGGGAAAGAGAAAGAACTTCCTAGAAAGAAACTTTCTTTTCAAAGCGCACGCTCTGTATCCACCTGATTTTGGGGGGAAAAAAGAGGTTTTGGTTGCTGTACCCATCTCACACGGTGTCTGCAGCCTGTGGGGATAAAGGGTGTGTTGGGAAGTGAATTTTGGGATGTGGTGGATGAGCGCTGTGTTGGAAGGGCTTTTAGAGCAACAGGTCAACAAGGGGTTGAAGAGCAGCTTCCCCCGTTGGCCGTCGTCCATCCTGATGCTGAAGAGACCCCCCTGCACTTCCCCTGCTACCAGTCGGTGCTGCAAGTGGGATGGCTAAAATTCCTCTCCTGGCAGAGAGGAAGAGTCAAGTTGAAGTTTGTGTTTGTTGCTGTTGCACCAGTTCAAACCTAGCACTTTGCCCCCGGCCGGGGTCCCTGCGCAGGGGCGGCGCTCGGAGGACGCGCTGGCTCGGATCAGCCTCTGGCACTGGAGGAACAGAGCAGCTGGACTCACGCTGGGCCTTCAGCAGGTTTCACTCTCTCCCTCCCTCCCTCCCTCTCTCGGCTTCCCCCACGCGCCCCTCGTAGGCGTCGCGTGCTGCTGCTTCGCGTAGCCCCCGTTTTCTACTGCACAGCAGCTTCCCCTGCCTGGGCAGCGAAAGCCTCCTTCCTTTCTCTCTCTCGTTTTGCTTTCCTGTGTCTTCCCTGCTCCAAGTTCAAGACTTTCCCCGTTTCCTGGTTCAAGGCAGCTGCACGCCAGTTTTTGGAGCTGTGCAGCGAGGGCTCTAGTTACACATGAACTCCTGACCTTCATTTTGAAATGCTCCCTTTATCCCCACGTGCACTTTCTTTCCCAGGATGCTTTTGCCCACATCACCGAGCTCCTTTGGTATTCTTGGAGTTGTGTATTTCTCTTCACATTTTACCTGGATTGTGGGGTGGGATCAATGGGGAGGGGATGAAGTATTTATTATCTCATAGTCTTCAGGTTTAGGATGTGGGGGATTGTTCAGAGGGGATTAGTTCCTTATCCAAAGCAAGGGTTGAAATGGGAGGATTTAAAACAAGTTACTAATTTGTGCCTCATCCCCCTGCCAAAAATAGCAATTTCTTGGCCCCGTTGAGATGAGCAATAGGGAAGGGAGCAAGATTTTCCATAGGTAGCATAGATTTTTCCATAGATCCGTGGTACCTGTAAACTAAACAGCAGGGATATAGTGGCAGTGTAACATAAAATGATGCTTTTATAAGCTAGAGCTTTACTGAAGATGTATTTTCCATTTGGGCAGCAAAAATAATTTGCTGCCTGATAGCAGAACCCTTAAGCCAACACTTCTGTATGATATATACATACCTACCAATAGGAAAAGTTGTGGTTAATAAGATATTTTGTTATAAAGCAAAGTTTTATGAAGATATGGTTGTTTAATATTAGAAGCCTATTTCAGCCCTTGACCTCCAGTGTAAGTAGGTTATCCCTGAGTGGCTGCAGAGTCCGAGGCAAGTGACCTACGGGGATGCAAAAACATCTCTGACCTAATTCTTCAGAGCAGGAATTGCCTCTGTGGGTGTATTTATGACATTGTACCTGCAATTAATGAGATGCTGTAAGTCTTGACCAACTTCCTCAGCACAATTAAGTGTCTGGGTTTCAGAGAAGGGAATAAACAAAGGCCATTAAAGAGTGGGATGGGATGATAAAGAAGAGCCAAGTACGTGCTTTTAAGTTTGTTTGCCCACTAAAAATTGGGCTGGCAATGGAGAGATTGGTGCTGTCACCAGCTCAGAACTGGCAGTAAATCCTGATTTTATTTGTGGCAGGCCTGGTGGGAACTGGAAGTTGAACATTGAAGGTTAGCAGGTGCTGGGGATTTGGTGCTGACACCCAAACCTGCTCCCCTGGTCTGTTAGGTCAGGTATGAAATCACCACCCTGCCACTTCTTCAGGGGAAGGTTTTTCTCAAGGCATTCACCTTGTGTGCAGACTGTGGAGCACTCACGAGGTGGAACCCAAGAACTTTGGTTGGCTTCCCAAGGAGAAGGACTCACCCCCAAAACCCAGAGGGAGTTTATGTGTCTGGACAATCAGCTGTGGGAAGTGGGACCACGTGGCACACAGTGATGTGGCAAAATACCCCAGCTCAGGATACCTTGTAGGGATCAGGGTCTTGTGTGTGTGCCACCCAACAGGGGACCAGGTCCTGGGGAGAGAGGAGAGGGCTCTGAGCGGGAGAGGAGCTTTAGGTGCTGAGTGAGGGTGCAGATGTGGCTGGAGGTTTGATTTAAAGCACTGCCATGTCAGCAGAGGGCCGTGTCCAGGCCTTGCCAGTGTGTGCCCGCTTCAGCTAAAGGTCCCTGGGTGTGTCACACCCCCTTGAGAAAACAAAATAGATTTGCAAGCTTCCCTGGCTTGTGTGTCCTTCTATGCCAGGGCTGCTTTTGTCCAGAGCTGTTGTGTTGTTCCCACTAGTTCATGCAGGAAAGCTCCTGCTCCACGAGGACGTGGGTGGCAGCTGCATACCAAAGTGTCACACGGCTCCGTGTGCCCGGTCACACCCTGTGCCCCCGTGGTCTGGATGTGTTCCTGCTGGATATCCGTGGTTTTGGCCAGATGTTCGCGTGGATCGCGTGGTGAATATGCGCAGGGTGCTGGCTGTCCTCTGCTCCCTGGCTGGGATTTGTGAGCCTGGTTCTGGGGAGCTGCAGGCGTGCTGGTGGCAGGTGTGACCCCCAGTGCTGCTGGGGATGGGCTCTGCCTGTGCCCTCGGGTCTGGAACCCGACGGAGGCGCTGCAGCAGCTCTGCCTCCTCTCCTCAGTGAGATTCTGTAGGTTCTGTTCGTGTGCAAGATTTGAGAATGCAAACGAGGTGCTGAAAGCAGCCCAGAGACTAAAATATGTGTTCCTGGCAGCTGTGCCTCCCTCGTTTGGATGTGGCACTTTGTAGGCAGCAGAGAGACGCCTTCCCCAGAGCAACGTTAGAGGGGCTTCAGCCATCTCGGGCCTTGGCCTCTGATTGCTTTTCTGCAGTTCCTGGAAACTTCAAATACAATTTAAACATGAAGATCTGTTCTTGCTCCCTGTTAATGTTGCATCCATATGTAATTTCAAAGAAGAAGAACTGTAAGTCCATCTGGTTTTTTATTCTGGTTTCTCTCATGGGGGATACACCTCCCTTGATTTGCCTTTGGTTTGCTCGCAGACTTAGCGGTGGAATTCAGGCCAAAATAGGTCATTGGTTTGGATCAGTTCAATAAACTTATGTAAGTTTTTACACAAAAAACTCCCAGTGTCCTGAGCTTTGCACTTTTGTGTCTCCTGAAGTAAAAATGTTTCCTGTTGTCGCCCCAAAAGTGTGGGTGAAAACTGCCGGCATTTCTTTGTCCTGCTGGTGGTTGTGTTGTCTGTCCATGAGCTCAGGCACTGCCACCTCACCTGTGCGAGGTGCCCTGTCAAAAGGAGCAGTCACAGAGCTGGAAGACCTAATTCCTCTTCTAGCTGTGTTTCTCCATGACTGGGACTCATCCCATCCCCACTTCCAGGTGAGGAATAAAGCTGGAGCTCACTCTCTCTCTCCTCAGCAGGACTGGCCTTGGGGTTAAAACAAAAGTCACCACACAGCCCTGGGGGAGGCAGGATGGGAGAGGTGCCCTTCTGGATGGGAAACAGCTCCTGGGCAAATCCATTGCCAGGGCATCTTCCATGGCTGTGCCACATCCTCGAGATGGGAATGAGACAAGGCACTGCCTGTGCCAAGGTCAAGCAGCCACAGAAGCCCTCGTGGCATCTTTGAATGCTTCTTTTTCCTTCAGGTAAGGCATGAGGGGAATTTTTCTGCTGGAAGAATTAAGGAAAAAAAGTGTTTGGTTGTTCAGCCCCAATGTGTTCAGTGCTGCATGATGGGAACATCCCCTGCCAAAAGAGGATAGGCTGGAAGACAAAGTCTTCCCCAAAGAGACAGTGAGACCTAATCAAACTTCATCAGTGTACACTTGCCCAGGATAAACAGGACCAGAATATTAAACTGACAAAGGAGCAGAAGGAAACCTATTTTCACCAGTTTTCTCTGTGTTACAAAACAGAATGAGGAGAGTCAATTGATTCTCCTGGAGCTGGTAGTGTTTAAAATGTATGGGAGGAAAGGGTGCAGGCTGGAAGTAATCTGCCCCTGGAATATCAGTCAGTGCTGATATGTCTCTGCCCTCCTAAAATAGCTGTTGGCTTAGAAAAGGGTAAAAATATAAATTTAAAAATGAAAGACTCCTGCTAGCAAGGCCATGCTTGGAAGATGGAGGGAAAGCAAATTCTGGGATTTGCTGTGGAGGCAGCGAGCTGCCTGGTGCCCTGATGTGCTAAAAGAGACTGCTGAGGTAAGAGGCAGATTTTGGGGGGGAACTTGCTGAACACACTGCCAGAAGCACTCAGGGGAAAAAGTCTGGGCTTCTTGTTGGGCTGCTGGCATTCCTGTCTCCTCTCTGTTCCTGACAAAGGGTGGGGAGCACAAGAAGAAAAAAGGCCTCCTAGCAGGGAAAACAGGGAATCAAAAGACCCCTACCCAAAATGCCAGAAGGGAAAATCAGCTGAGGTCAGGCTGTTTTCCCACTGCTGGGGTTGCCTATCTGACCTGAGCCTTGCTGCAAGCTGAAAAATCAGCTCTAACACAGCTCTGCTGGTGGATCTTCACCCCTCAGCTGCTGCTCCAGCTCTCCCTCTCTTATCCAGCAGGGATATGAACAAAATCAAAGCAGCTGAGATCTTTCTGGGGTCAAATGAAGAGCTGTGGTCAGCCCAGATGCCAGGGGCAGGGAAAAAATCCCTGCAGAAACTGCAACTGTACGAGTGAAAATGATAATAATGCTCCCAGCAGTCCCGCAGTGAAACTCCCCACCACCACCAGTCCTTCCAGAGAGGGTGGAAATGGGAACAGCAAGGAACCCCTCTCTGGGCTGGACTGGGTGAGTTTTTCCTTTTCCATCTGTAAAAGCAAGACTTGGATGGCAAAGCAGCTCCACTGAAACTTCAGGGCAGCGCCTTTGAGCGACACTTTAAGCCCAGCACTGTTTAATGCTAATCCTGTAACTTTATATAGATGGGCTTTTTTTTTCCCCCCTTTACACAAAGGAGGAAGGGGCTCAATTCTTCTGAGGGTTGGGTTTTCTGTTCCCTGAGCAGCAGAGCTGCGAGCCCAGCTCTGTCTCTCTGGCATTTCCATCTGAATCCACCTGAAGGGGGTGAGCTTTTGGGGAAGAAAGAGGCTTCTCTCCCTCTCCAGGCCAGAATCTGATCTCCAGATTAGCCTGCTGGTTATCAATAGAGGAACAACAGTTGTGATTGCAACTCAACACTGCTCCAGCCCTGGAAGAGCATTGAGGAAAACGGAGTTTTCAACTGGGAGAGCAAAGGACTGAGCCATCGTTTCAGTCATCAGCAATAATTGGCACTGGAGGACGGGCATGCATTCTCCATTGACCTAGGATTTCTCCCTTCTCTACCAAAACTGGTCTAAAATTCCAGACCTGGTCGCTCCTCTAGCCTACAAAACAGGTTGGTAATTTTTTTTTTTTCCCCATACCTAAAAATGTGTAGTTTTGGATGGAATGTGTGAAACGTTCTGTTCTTTGCTGTCTGTCCTGTGTGGCTCTCGTCCTCACACTGCCACAGTCACCACTGGCCACTCTCTGCCTGGTCTCTCCTTGCAGTGACTCAGATTTTCAACCTATATGAAATTCTGTCACTCTCCTTCCACCTTTCCCAGACAGGGAATGTGCTAAAACTTTTCCTTGGTGGAATGAATTTTCCCCATGGAGGATGTGACTTCTCTGATGTGAGCGGAGCAGTGAACAGGGAAGAACTTTCCTTCCACCTTGTTCCAAACTTTCCAAGTAATGGGAGTCAAGTGGGAGTGATGTGGGATAAATGATGGGATGCTGCCCCTGTAGCCCTGAGTTGGATCTGTTGATATTCCATAAAAACAGCTCCATGGGCAGAACACAAAGAGACTCTGGGTTTTGTAGGGAGGGTTTTAAAGCTGGGAAGGTGAGGAGGCTGCTGTTGACACACAGTTGGTGTGGGAAGCTCCCACATCCTTTCCCAGCACTCTGGGAGCACCCCAGCCCTTCCTGGGAGCACCCCAGCCCTTCCTGGGAGCTCTCCCTGAGCCGTGCCCGTGCAGAACGGGCGGAATCGACGGGCGAAGAAATCAAAGCAGGTGTTTTAGCAATATTTTCTATTGGATTAATAACCAGTAACAAATTGCATTAGGCACAGAAGGAATTAGAGCTGGCACAGGATTTCTCTTTCATTGTGTGCCTGCTCCCTCTGTCTCTCCTTGATTCCTGCGTGAGGAGCTGCCCAGTTGTGTAAATGTTTGTGCTCCTTCCACGCTCCTCCAGCCCCCTGAGTGATGGTGGCAGTGGCAGCCAGGGCAGAGGATCAGCTGAAGCCCCTGGCCCATGAGAGCAGTCACAGCTCTCCTGTCTGGAGCAGAGCTGCTCCCCCTGGGATCAGCCAGGAGTGGCCACCCCTGCACTGGGAGGATCAGGAGCTGCTCTTGAACCCTCAGGAGATTAAAGAGCCCACGGGGAGCCGTGGCTGTTTACAGCTTCCAAACACAAAATGAGCTCTTCCATGTGGTTCTGGGCTCCCTTTGGCAGTGCCTGCAGGTGATTTGCTGCTGTCTCCAGGGAATTCTCCTCACTCCAGTCCGTGGGACAGGTGTTTCAGGGCTGCCTGGCAGGTGAGGGACCGCCAGCTCTGAAACATCCACACATCAGCAGCAGTCAGGCAGCTTTGGGAATTGCCTCAAGGATGTGTTTTCCTACCAATGTGATGCATGGCTGGGTTTTTCTCCTTCCTGTAGGATGAACAAGAGATCAGTTCTGGGAGCCTGGGTGGCCCTTTTGGTGATAACAGCACGGCAGCGAGGTGAGTGTCTCCCATCTGGAAAACATTCCCCAGCTGGGCTGTGCCAGAGACCCTGGAGGGCTTGGAAAACCACCCCAGGGGGCTTGAGAAACATCCCCAGAGGGCTTGGAAAATCACCCCAGGGGGCTTGAGAAACATCCTCAGCTCCTTGGCTGGAGCAAGAACAACCACCAGGGTGAACTGAGTGTTTCCCATGTGGAGGGAGGGACTGAGAATCCTAAGGGATGCTTGTGTTTATAATTTACATGGCTGTGTGTGCACCTGGAGCATTCCAGAGGGAGCAGGAGTTTGGAAAATCTGTGTGTTCATGCTCCTGAGGAGGTGTGGTAGTGTGGCACTAGGAGAGCTAAAGAAGGATTGAGGAATGCCTGCTGAGCTTCCTGTTTAAAAAAGGAATAAAATCCATGTCTTGTAGCTGTGCCTTGGCTGTGATAACTCATCAGGGGTCTAACAGCTGTGAAATGATTTGTTTTACTGCCTGGCAGGAGGAATTTTGCTGTGGCCCTTTGGATGTGTGTGTGGAAATACTGCTGTGGCTCAGACACCATCAATGCCACCTCCCTTTGTGTCCCACAGGGCACCCAGGGCACCCAAATGTCTTAGGAAATCAGGATGCCAGTGGGTTAGGCCAGATTTCCCCTTATTTCCCTTTTCCCAGGGAAATTTGGAGCCTGTGAGGGGTCAGTCAGTGACTCCTTAACTCCCAGCACGGAGCATCCTCAGAGTTGGGCATCAGGGAGAGCCCCTTCCCTGTCCAGGGGAACACAAAGCAACCTGGCCTTGGCTGGAGGCCCCTCAAGAGCTCAGGGTAGAGCCCAGGAAATGAAAGCATTTCCTGAATCCAGGTGAACAGAGCCGGGATTGTTCCGAGCCCGGGGGCTCTGTCATCCCAGATTGAATGTCTGAGGCTTTCCTACATCAAAGAGGGGAGAAGGGGGAGGCAAACCCAGGAAAATCCCCTTTTGCTGTGTGAGGAGCTGACTGCAGGAACAGGATGTGAAACGACAGCAGAGGTCTGCAGGGCTGGGATAGGAAAGGACGTGTGCCCTGGGGCCTGAAGTGGCTGCTTGTGCCTCAGGCTGATGGATTTTAGGCTGGTAAAAAAGCAGCAGGCTGAAATGTGTCAAAATCATCTTCTGAAGTACTTTTGGGAGAGACAGTTGTGTTCACTGGCAGTGCCTTTTAGCAGGAAACTTAATTGTGCTGGGAAACGTTGGAGCAGTCGTGACGGGCCAGGAGCCCTGGCAGGGGGGCACGGGCAGGAGGGAGGGGGCACTGCCAGGAACGTGGCTCTGGGGGTTGGAATGGGAGCTGCTGGCTCCCCTGAGCACCTCACCACGTGGAACCCCCAGTCCTGCCCGTCCTGGGGCAGGGGATGGACCTGTGGTCCTCATGTGAAGACAAGACTTAGGGGGTGTGAGTTGGTCACAGTGCCAGGGGAGGCCGGACTGTGGTCACTTGGCTGTGCCCTGAGTAACCTGGATGAGGCTTTTTGTCCTGAGCCTGTCCCAAAGGCAGCCCCACAGCCAGCAGCTCTGCCCTGGCTTCAGGCACCCTTTGGCTGCTGATGCTGGGGCTTGGTGCTGTTTTCCTGTGGCCTCTCTGAAGTCAGGACACTCCTGACACTGCCCTGAGGTCCCTTCTCCCTCTCCTTCCAGCTCACAGCATGGCAAACCTGTATCCATTCTGGCAGAACGACACCAAAACCCCCAAGGTCGATGATGGGAGCTCACCTGAAATCAGGATCTCTGTGCCATTCATGTTTTTTGGAGCACCCTACAGAAGCATTTATGTAAGTGCAGAAAGCAGGTCTCCCCTTCAGCCTTTTCCTTGCCATTATTGGCTGCATTTTAAACATGCTCTGCCTGTCATCTGGAATTGGAAGATTTATTAGCAGCTACCTGACAAGTTCTTAGATTTCATGAACTGATAGGTTTTATGATTAAGAAAGTCAAAGGTATATTTAATGGGATAATGTTCATGGGAAAGGAATCTAAAAGGCAATAAATTTTCTTTGTGGGTGATTAAATGGCACAGCAAAGCGAAGGGCTTGACACAAGGGACATTATTCCTGCTCCATGACAAGGAACAAGAACATGCAGGACCTGCAGGGGGGAAAAGGGGCAACAGTTCTGTGGGGGCCCAGACAAGGACAGGCTGCTGCTGCTCCCAGGTGATGGCACAGCAAAAGCCTGGCTAAGGTGACACCAGGGCTGGGCTGAGAGGGGTCACCTGAGCTCAGGTGACCTTAGACAGGGCCTAAGCCAGCGTGACTCTGCCACATCCCAAGTTCTGTGGTCTCCTGTGGGATCAGAAGAGAGGCAAAGACTCATCTGTTCCCCAGTTCATATTTGTGCACAGCAGCACTGGGAAAGCAGGAGCCCCATTTCAAACCCCTGTGTGGTGGGGGATTCCAGATCCAGGGCAGCAGAGGCATTTGCTGGCTGTGCTTTACAAAAATGCTGTTTTGGGGAGCATTTTCAGCAAATTCTGGTGAGGCTGAGGTGGCACCTCCCTGCTCTTGGGGAGCCCCAGGACCTGTCACAGATGACAAAGCCAAAGGCAGTTTTTCCATGCAGCCACCTGTGTCATCATCATCATCATCATCCAGATCCCTCGGTGCTGCAGAGCTGCTCTCCCAGGAGCAATCCCAGGAGTAATCCCAGGAGCCCAAGGCAGGGTCCCAGTAGATCTTGGTGCCATCCTGCTCTGATGGGTTCCCCTCCTGTAGAACCCCATTTTGAAGACTTTTCAGAGTTTTGTCCTGTTTTTGGGGCTTCCTGCACCACCTCTTGTCCACCGTGGGTGGGATGAAGCTGGATCTGTGCCCCCATGGCCGAGCTGTGAGCAGGTTACACACCTCTGTCTCTGTATAACCCCAAACCCTCTCTCCCCCCATTTCCTGACCAACCAGCCCCTCTGTGCCGATTTCTTCTGCTAAACCACCTCTGCTCAGACCGGGGCTCTGCACGCAGGTCAACAACAACGGCGTGATCTCCTTCAACGCCCTGGTGAGCCAGTTCACGCCCGAGGCCTTCCCGCTGACCGACGGCCGCGCCTTCGTGGCGCCCTTCTGGGCGGACGTGCACAACGGCATCCGCGGGGAGATCTACTACAGGGAGAGCACGGAGCCAGAGCTGCTCCGCAGGGCCTCCAGGGACATCCGCAGGCACTTCAGGGACATGGCCTCCTTCTCTGCCCTCTGGGTCTTCATCGTCACCTGGGAGGAGGTGACGTTCTACGGGGGAAGCAGCACGACGCCGGTAGGAGCTGCGCTTCCCGGGGATGTATTTGGTGTCGTGTCCGTCACACAACATTTGGGTGTGAAATTGAGGGAGTTCCTGCTCCCCACTTCCCTTCTGGGCCCTTTCATTCTCTCCCCTGGGAGCCTGCTTGAAGATCTCCAGGGAAAGCATCTCCTCCTCGGTGTTTGCAGGCGGTGGATCTAAGCAAGGCTCTGACACCAATTAGGACTTTTTGGCTTGATCGTTCTTGCATATAAATTCAGATATTTTTGATGGCAGCTCCCTGCCTGCATGGGAGACTGATCACGCTGATCAGAGTCACACTAATGACTTGGCTGTGTCACATGGCCATAAATGTGTGAGCTCCCTCACAGGAGGGGGATGGCAGCAGGATGTTTGTCAGGGCACGGTCAGCTTTTGAATATCTGGTAAATTTGTGAGCTGTGACTGCAGCTGATGTCGGGAGGTCTGTGCTGGACTGCTGGTAGGGCCTGTGCTGCAGCTTGGGGTGAAGATAGAATCAGAGTGGTTTGCTTTGGAAAAGATCATCTCATTCCACCCCTGCCATGGGCAAGGACACCTTCCACTAGACCAGGGTGCTCCAAACCTCATCCAATCCCCTCTTGAGCAGCAAGTGAGGGATCCCAGCTATAGTCTGGACTGTTCAGGATTAGCCTGTGTGCTCTGAGTGCCAAAACCCAGCTGCTTCTGTCTCGAGGAGTTGGCTCTGATAAACAATTCAGCTCTTTTCCATTTGTTAGAGAGGCTTGAGATTTGATGCATATTTTTTTGCCAGTCCTGGCAGCACTTGCAGAAAAACCCCACATATATATATTTATATACATATATATATTTGCAGACAGCCAGCAATATAGAGATTCGTGTATTGCCTGAAGAATTACATTTGCAACACAATGCAATTTATTCTGCTCTAGAGCAGCCTTCCTGCTCAGCAGCAGCCAGGGCTCGGGGTTGGCACAAGGAATTGCACCATGCAACTCAAGCAGGAATTTCATCGCAATGCAGAAAAGCTGCAGAAAACAATTTGGGGAATGTGGCCTCGGGGAGGCTGCCTGGAGATGTCACCTGAGCAAACAGGTGCATTTTCTGAGGGTCTCGTTGCACAGAGAGGGTGCTCCATGACCAGAAGCTCCAAAGAGAGGAGTTTGGGTGCTGATGGAGGTGTTGCTTGTGAGGAGAGCCAGGGGTAAGATTCACCTCCTGCCACCCTCCCACAGAGCAGGGCAGGGTTTGCTGCTGCATGAAAAGCTGTTGTGGCTCTCTCCAAGTGACACTGCCTCTCTTTGTGATCTCCCAGCATGGAAAAGGCTTGGCAAAGGTGGGCAAGAGGAAAGCAGGAGCAGGAGAAAGAATCCCAGGGAAAGGAGGAGCAGTGGAAGCGGCTCTGCTTTCGCTGCCTGCCCTGGTGTGAACTGTGCCATTTGCAGCTGCCGAGAGGCAGTTCTGCCCACACCTCTCCCTCTCCTGACAGCTCCCAGAGCTGCTTCCCCTCTGTGTTCCAGATTTCTCCTGGCAGGGGCCTCATGTGCCTTGGAAGTGACATTCCCTGAGGCGTGCAGGCAGCCAGAGCAGCCCTGGGCTCCCCTCGGAGGCATCCTCGGAGCCGTGGGTTTGCTCCAAGGGGATGGAATGTACTGTAAAGCGACCCCCAGCCCTCCCCTTCCTCCAGCAGCTTGCAGTGCTCATGCCCCTGGTGCTTCCCAGTGGGAAGTTCAATCCCTGGGCTTTCCCAATCCCTGGGAATTGTTTCCGTGGCTGTGGCTTCCTCCCCAGTGTGCAGTGCCCAGGGAGCCAGGCTCGAAGTGTTGCTGTGGGTTAATTAAAAGAGTGGCAGCCCACACTTTGTGCCCTGCTAAAATCCTGCTTGTCAGAGGCAGGAGAAGCTGCTCTCATGGCAGGGTCCCAGGGCAGGGATGGGAAGGACAGGATAATTTAGGGAGCTGAGAGAAGTGACTGACTGAGTTCCCACTGATGAGCTCTGCTGCTGGATCTGTGGGAGAGAGGGGATATCTCAGGGGAAGGAGCTGCTCCTGTCTTTCTGCAAACCCCTGAAAGGGAAGATGGGCTCTTCCCAGCTGGATCCCGGCTGGAATGTGCCTGGAGTTCGTGGGGCTGGAAATGCAGAGTCATTTCAAGTGAGAGGAAGAGCACGAGCAGCAGATTTAGCAGGTAGGGAGGAGATTTGGCAGCCAGCAAAGTGCAGGACATACCTGGCTGGCTCGGATGTAATCCACTCTCAGCAGCGTTGTAGGATATGAATGTGGAAGGGAACCGGGAAAGATAATGCAGGAATAANGAGGAAGAGCACGAGCAGCAGATTTAGCAGGTAGGGAGGAGATTTGGCAGCCAGCAAAGTGCAGGACATACCTGGCTGGCTCGGATGTAATCCACTCTCAGCAGCGTTGTAGGATATGAATGTGGAAGGGAACCGGGAAAGATAATGCAGGAATAAAGCTGAGATAGGGTAATCGGAGATAAGAGATCACAACCACCCGAATCCTGCCCGCTGCTCCTTCCCTGTGAGCTCATTCTCATGCTGCCATCTATTGGCGCTCCCTTGGACCAGAGAGGGTCTTGTCGTGCTCCCAGCTGGAGGAAGGAGCAGGAATGGGAGCTGCTGCAGCTGTGGCAGCAAGAACAAAAATATTTTGGGTGTCGCTCCCCTTCTGCTCTTCCCTGTGAGGCTCACCCGGGCCAGACAACAATGTGGCAGAAGGGCAAGAGAAAAGCAGTGTCACCTTGTGACCGTGGCCGTGGTTCCCCACAGGTGAACACGTTCCAGGCTGTCCTGATCACAGATGGGCTGTCGTCCTTTGCCTTATTTAACTACCACGAAATCAGCTGGACCACGGGCACAGCCAGCGGAGGGGACCCCCTCACTGGTCTCGGCGGGGTGATGGCACAGGTGAGGCTCCTGCTCCTGTATCCCCATCTCTGCTGAGCTCTTGGATGACTGCCTGTGGCTTTCCCAAAGTATCCATGCTTGCTCAGGCCCCTGAGTCCCTCAGCATCCCTAGAAATGGCCTTGCACTCAACTTCTGGGCACGGTGGGATGAGCACTCCAAAATTTGGTGGTGGCAGCAGTGCCACAGCCAGTCCCTGTGCCTGAGGAGGGGGATATTCCTGCATAAGGAATGCAGGAATCCTGCATCCCCACATTGCTTCCTCACTTTATCTCTCCCTGCATTGCTCCCCCACTTTACTTTGGCCACTCAATTCCAATTTTGGCCACCCTTAGATCTGTTTGTACAAACATATGTATCTATACAAACATAAATCTGTAAATACACATCCCTTCTGCTTGTAGTGCCTGTTTAGCTTTTCACTCACATCCAGACTACCTGAAAACAGGAATTTAGACTGCCTGAAAACAGAAATCTCCAGAAAGAGCTGTTAAAACTAAAGAAGATGCACTCAGAGGGGAACAGAGAAGTGAGGAAATGCAGCATCACTTTCCCCTTGCCAAGATGGGTGATGGAATTTGCTCTCTCTCTGGTTTAGGCTGGCTTCAATGGTGGAAATCTCACCAACTTTTTCAGCATCCCAGGCTCCAGAACTCCAGACATTGTCAATATTGAGGAAACAACCAATGTAAATGTCCCTGGGCGCTGGGCTTTCAAAATAGATGGCAGAGAAATAGACCCAGCCAACGGCTGCAGCCTGAGAGGTAAGGGAGAAATGGCATTGCTTGTTCCCAAATTTTGGGGTGCAGCATAGGAAAAGGTGATGCTGTTGGGGTGCTGCATGATCTGTGCTTTTGCCAAGGCATCTCCATGAGCTGCAGGGACAGAGACACAAGAGAGGATTCAGTCCTTGCACATCTCTGAGCTCCTGCCATAATTGGTGGCAACAGGAAGGACCTGGGGACAGCAATTTCCTCCTGCCCATAAATTAGGGAAGCTGATCTTGTGGTGCCATTTCCCTTGTTTGTGCAGGAGGAACAGCAGGTTTTCCAGGCAGGACAGATGCCGTGTGTCTGCCCCAGTGACAGAGTCTGTGCCTGCCACTGACAGCACGGGGCCATAAAGGGATTAATCGATGCACACAGTGGTTGCGCAGGGACTGTGCTGCTGAAAGATTATTGCATTTCCATTTGACAAATAGAACTGTCAGGAGCATCCACTGTGCTCCAGGAGTCTTTCCAGCAAGAGAGGATTGTCGTTTGCTGACAGACACTGGAGACACGTGGCTTCTCTGTGTCCTGGTTTAGGACTTCTGAAGGTCCACAAGATTCGAAGGCTCTTGCAGCTCCAGCAGTTTTGGGTCTAGCTGCTCCAGCATTTTCCAGCTGCTGACCCCAAGGAGAAAAGCTGGGCTTTGCAGAGAAGCTGGAAACCAGTCTCAGCTTTGCAGGTGACAAGAGGAGTGCGAGTAGATCCCACCACTGGATTTAAATTTCACCATGAACGGCTGATTGCCCCCACGAGAGGAGATGCAGCACGAGGTGTTGGATCCGAATGACACCCCTTTCCCAAATTCCCCACACCAGGATGGTTGGAGTGTGGGCCTTGCCAAGAGGAGACATTTGTTGCGGGGAAGCGGAAAATAGCAATTTTTTTTTTGTAGGAGGCAGGGAAGAGAACAAAAAGTTTAGGAGAGGCAAACTCAGGCAGTGCACGGCAGAAGCCAGCGCCGGAGGAGTGTGAAAGATGGCCAGATGGAGGGGAGAGAAACTCTCACGGGGACTTGCCACCCTTGTTCTCCAGCCTTCTCCTGCCTCTCCTGTCTCTCACCAGCCCAACCCGCTCCCTCCCTGGCGGTGTAACACGTCTGCTCCGTGTGGGGCTGTGCCATCACTCAGCGCTCCCGCTGGGCCACCTGTGTGGGGTGGAAGTTGCCTATCAACAGCTCTGTGGTGTTGTAACTACTACGAGCTCTTCCTGAATGGGAGTAAATTGCTCCTGGGGCTGCTGATGACAGAGTGACTTTCTGACCAGCAGAGTTATGTGAGCAAGGGAACCATGGAAGTGACAGCAAAGCTGGAGGATGGTGCAAGTGCAGCAAAAGTGCTGGAAACTGCCTCAAAATGGAGCTTTTCCTTTGAGAAAACAGCACAAATGCCTCTTGTGCCCTGCAGTACTGAAACAGAATGAGTGGTGGGCGCCCAAAATGCATGGAATAGCCTTCAAGTTTTCCAGCCTGTGTGTTACAGCACTGACCCTGGATTTGTGACAGCACCCGCAGCATTCCAGGGACTCATGGCGAGGGTAGGATTTGAAGAGGCTGCACCACACGTTGGAAAGGAAGCTTGGGATTTGCTGAGTGGCTCTTTTTGCTGGGAGTTTGCACAAACAAAGCAGCTGAGAAGCCCAGCAGCAGGACACGATGGTGGTGGTGGTCTCCATCACAGGACCAGCAGACCCCCCGAGGGTGCATTCCGAGCGTGTTTCTGTTTCAAGAAGTGATGTAGCGTGGGTTTTTCCCTTTCTGTCTTTCTAGGACAGTTTCTCCGTCAAGGGGAGATCTTTTGGGACAACGCCAACTGCACCACCAAGTGCCGCTGCCTGGACTTCAACAATGAGATCCTCTGCCAGGACATGGCTTGTGGCCCCTTCGAGGCGTGTGAGACGAAGACCAAATTCTTCCAGTGCGTGCCGGTGGAGAGCAGCACCTGCGTGGTGTTCGGAGATCCACATTACCACACCTTCGACGGCTTCCTCTTTCACTTCCAGGGTTCCTGCTCCTACCTCCTCGCCAGGCAGTGCTGGCCAGGCTCCCAGCTGCCCTACTTCAACGTGGAGGCCAAGAATGAGAACCGAGGCGGCTCCTCCGTCTCCTGGCTGAGGGATATTTTTGTGGAGGTCTACTCGCACAAGATTGTTCTCCCCAAGGGCGGCTTTGGGAAGGCAAAGGTAAGAGCTCTACTAGAAGGGGAGAATTTGCCAGGTTGGCTCCTCTGAGGTGGCAGCAGGACAGCACCAACAGCCTGGAGAATGTGGGATGGCACTTCTGGGTCTCATGTGTCCTGGGGAATGGGCATGGGTGACGGGAACGGGCATGGGTGACAGGAAGCGCCTGTGGCTGGCCCTCTATGCATGTCCCTACCCTAAGACCCCACAACAGGGCTGTCCTCTCTGTGTCCCAGCACGAGGACTCTGCTCTTCCACGCGCTGGCTCAGCCGCCGGGTGTTGTCCCCGCAGGTGGATGACCTGGTGGTGTCCCTGCCCGTCTCCCTGGAACTGGGCGCAATCAAGGTCTACCAAAGCGGGCTGTCCACCGCCCTGGAGACTGACTTTGGCCTGCTGGTGACCTACGACGGACAGCACTACGCCTCCGTGTCCGTGCCGGGCTCGTACATCAACGCCACGTGCGGGCTGTGCGGCAATTACAACAAAGACCCCGAGGACGACGTCCTGCGCTCGGACGGGAGGGCGGCCGCCTCCGTGCCGGAGCTGGGCGAGAGCTGGCAGGTGCCACACCCCGAGCGCAGGTGCTCCACGGGCTGCCTGGAGAACTGCAGCTTCTGCGACCCCGCCACCGAGGCTCTCTATTTCACCCCCGAGTACTGCGGCTTCATCAACAAGAGCGGGGGGCCCCTCTGGGAGTGCGGCTCCGTCGTGGACCCCACTGCCTTCATCCACAGCTGTGTCTACGACCTCTGCAGTGCCAAGGACAATGGCACCGGGCTGTGCCAGGCCATCCAGGCGTATGCTGCCGTGTGCCAGGCCCTGGGCATCTCGGTGGGAGAGTGGCGGAGCCAGATGGGATGCGGTGAGTGTTTGGGAGGAGTGGAGCAACGCCAGGGGTGTGCCCAGGAGGGGGAGGAAATCCAAGAAAGGGAATGTCCTGAAGTGAAGGGAGTCAGGAGAGAACTGATTGGTCTCTCCTCTCCGTGGCACCACACCCCTGCTCCAGCAAAAGTGTGGCACAAGCCAGGCGTGAGGTGGGAGCTCCACGTTGCTCTGGAGATCATCAGCTGCCATGAGGAGAGTTGGAGGCTGGACTGGAATGGGGACTGGTTGATCAGTCCACCATCCTTGTGACTTTAAACAGCTCTGGGTGGCTCAGTGGCTCTGGGGTTATTTTGGAGAAGCCCAGGACTTGCCAGGCTGAGCCTGGGAGGGAAATGGAGGAGCCAATCCTACCACTGAGGGGCTCATGGGTCACTCAGCATTGTCTCTGCTGTGGTCAGTGAGAAGGTGGCAGCTGACCCCGAACTGTGCCGTAACATGGTCCTTCTGTTTGTCCCCCCTGTGCGCCCACAGCGGCGGCCGTGCAGTGCCCGGAGCTCAGCCAGTACTCGGTGTGTGCCAGCAGCTGCCCTGCCACCTGCTCGGACCTCACCGCCCCGCTGGCCTGCACCTCGCCCTGCGCCGAGGGCTGCGAGTGCCCCGAGGGCCACGTCCTCAGCGCCGACCGCTGCGTCCCCGTCCAGGGCTGCGGCTGTGACGTGAACGGCCGCTACTACGCCGTGGGAGAGTCCTTCTGGGCGGCCCCAGACTGCTCTGTGCAGTGCCACTGCGAGGCTGGCGGGGACACCAGGTGCTTCAACACCACCTGCCCCGAGGGAGAGATCTGCACCATCGAGGATGGCTACCGGGGCTGCTACCCAAAGCGGGAGACCGTGTGTTTGGTGAGGCAGGACCAGGTGCTGCAGACCTTTGATGGCATCACCTTCCCCTACCCGCTGGAGCAGTCCTACACACTGCTCAAGACCTGCCCAGAGAGGCCAGACTTCATTGAGCTAGACATCATCCAGAAGAAGACCGGCTCTGCTCCCAACGGGCTGCGCGTTGTGCGGGTCCAGGCGGTTGGCCAAGAGGTGAAGATCGGAGGCACCAGGCTGTTAGACATTAAGGTAAAGGTGCTGCCCAGGGACAGGGTGGGAGGTGGTGGCTTGTGCTGTGATCTGGTGGAGAAGGTCTCATGGGTCTGTGGCTGTGGACACCACAGTGGCACTTGAACCATCACGTGGCAGCCCTTTAGGTGCCTGTGAAGTTGTTTGCTGAGGAAGCTTTCCTGCCTCCTCCTTTTCCTGCAACTTGGTTTTTCCCTGGAAGGAGAATTGCTTTTTTGTGGGGCAAAAATCAGAGATAAAGCTGTGTGCTCTCCCTCAAAGGAGGCTCTGGGCCTTGGAGGGTGGATCTGGGTCAGGAAGTGTTTAACGTGCACGGTGTGGTTGGGCAAAGCCACATGACCCTCCATGAAGCATCTTAACCTTGTTCCTTGTAGGTGAACGGTTATGATGTGCGACTGCCCTATTTCCACCACTCTGGACGCCTGGAAATCTACCGGACTGACAACAGCACCGTGATGGAGTCTGAGGGGCTCCTGGTCATCAGCTACTACCACTCCGGCCTCCTGGAGATCCGCCTCTCCACCTCCTACTTCAACTGCACCGGGGGCCTCTGTGGCCTCTTCAACGACAACGCCACCGACGAGTTCTCCCTGCCCAAGGGCAAGTTCACGGACAACCTGGAGCTCTTCCTGGAGAGCTGGACCACCTTCGACGAGATCTGCAACGGCGAGTGCGGGGACCTGCTCATGGCTTGCAACAACGACTCCGAGCTGCTCAAGTCCTACAGGAGCCGCTCCAGCTGCGGCATCATCAACGACCCCACCAACAGCTCCTTCCTGGAGTGTCACAGCGTGGTCAACGTCTCAGCCTACTACAGGACGTGCCTCTTCCGCCTGTGCCAGAGCGGGGGCAACGTGTCGGAGCTGTGTGACTCCGTGGCACGCTACGCCACCGCCTGCAAGAACGCCGACGTGGACATTGGCCAGTGGAGGAGCCACAGCTTCTGCCGTGAGTCCACCAAAGCTTTCCATCACCCAAGGTGGGGAGAAGGGGTTTGGAACCCACCAAACCCAGGCAGAGCCTTTTTGTTGGGGATTTGTGGGCGTGCAGAGGTGGAGCAGATTTTCCTGTGGGGTGCTGGAATTACAGGCAGCAGTTTCTGGTGCCAGCAGAGACAGATTTCCCAGGGAAGTGGTTTCAGGGTGGCATTTCAGGAGGCAGCAGAGGTTTCATGGTGCACTGCAGCAGCATTCCAGAGCTGCAGATGGTGTCTGATGGTGCCACCACCAGAGGATAATTTGAATAATGCTGGGTTTTAGCTGCTGCTGTTAACTTGCCGTGGAGGGGAGAACATTCATAATTCAGAAGCACATGTGACAAATCCCGAGTATGGAAGTAGATGGTGGGAAGGCTGTACCTGCCTCTGCCTCAGAGGTTTCAGGGAGGCGTTTGTTTGGGAAATAGCAGGAGGAGGCGTCATTTGGCACATGGCAGGACAGGGTTGAGATGTGAGGGAGATGATGGCTGAGGGGAGAAGGGGCTGCACAGGGAATGGGATGAGGCAGTGGCTGAAAAATGCTGGGACTGTTTCCCCTTCTCCCCCTGAATCAGTCACCACCCGCTTTTCGCCTGTTCCTCACCCCGTGCTGTCGGAGCTGGGGACTCAGGTTCTGTGTCTGCCAACCCCACAGCTCTCTCCTGCCCGGAGAACAGCCACTTCGAGGAGTGCATGAGCTGTGTGGAGACCTGCGAGACCCTGGCCTCAGGCCCCGTGTGCAAGGACACCTGCTCGGAGGGCTGCCAGTGCGACGAGGGCTTCGCCCTGCGCGGCACCCGCTGCATCCCCCGCCGCGAGTGCGGCTGCAACTTCGAGGGCCGGCAGCTGGCCACCAACCAGACCTTCTGGATGGACATCTCCTGCCACTTCCTGTGCTACTGCAACGGCTCGGACAACAGCGTGTACTGCGAGAACGTGTCCTGCAAGGACGACGAGTATTGCCTGGAGGAGAACGGCCTCTACTACTGCCACGTCCGCACCGATGCCTCCTGCATCATCTCTGGCTACGGGCACTACCTGACTTTTGATGGCTACTCCTTCGACTTCCAGAGCAGCTGTGAGCTGGTGCTGTGCACCACCATCTCCCGGCCCCTGGTGGAGCGCTCGGACACGTTCCCGGCGTTCACTGTCACGGCCAAGAATGAGGACCGGGACACCTCCCTGGCCCTGTGGGTGAAACAGGTTGAAGTGCAGGTCTTTAATTACAACATCGTCATCCACCGTGCCTACAAATACACCGTGCTGGTGAGTGCAGGGCCACAGGGCTGTGGTTGTTTCTGCAGGTGTGACTCCCAAACTGCAGAGCACTTCCCTAGACATGAGGCCTTATGGCTTGCAAGGTTTTCTGGGGGTCAGGAAGGGCATGCTTGGGCTCATCCTGGGGTGCTGCCAGGCACAACTTTTGGAGGGTGTTTTTGTTTTGGCTGCCTTGTTTCGGGTGTGGAGGTGAGGCCGGTGGGGACCTTGCTCTGGGAATGCCCAGCTGCTCTCATTTGTGTCCTTCTGTAGAAGCTCCCACCAGCATTCCCACTCACAGCGCGCCTCCCTTCCTTCCTGCAGGTCAACGACGAGCGTCTCTACCTGCCCCTGAAGCTGGGCCAGGGCAAAGTGAACATCTTCGCCTTTGGTTTCCACATTGTGGTGGAGACCGACTTTGGGCTGAAGGTGGTGTACGACTGGAAGACCTTCCTGTCTGTCACCATCCCACGGGCCTTCCAGAACCTCACCTACGGCCTCTGCGGCCGCTACAACGGCAACCCCGAGGACGACCTGGTGGCCGAGGGGGGGACGCTGGCCAGCAGCATCAGTGACTTCGTGCAGAGCTGGGCCAAGCGCGACGCGTTCTGCCGCGTGGGCTGTGGTGACCGCTGCCCGGCCTGCGGCAAGGTGGAAGGCTTCTGGAAGCCCCAGCAGCTCTGCAGCCTCATCCCCAGCCAAAGCGGCGTCTTCGCCAAGTGCCACAGCAAGATCAACCCCGGCTTCTTCTACAAGAACTGCCTCTTTGACACCTGTGTGGATGGGGGGGCCATGCAGACAGCCTGCAGCTGGCTGCAGAACTACGCCAGCACGTGCCAGACTCAGGGCATTGCCATCACTGGCTGGAGGAACTTCACCTCATGCTGTAAGTGCCACCCTGCCCTCAGGTCCTTCTTTTCCTGGGGTGCCAGGGAGGAGGAGGCCAAAGGCCTGGCAGCCAATCCCTCTCACGCTTGATGGGTGAGGTGGGTGAAGTCTGGGACACCGTATCTCTTGGAGTTGTTACAAACTGCATGTGGTACAGCAGGAGCAGGGATGGAAAATGGAAAGCCTCAAGCTCAGGAGGTACAGGGATGGAAAATGGAAAGTCTCAAGCTCAGAAGGGACAGGGATGGAAAATGGAAAGCCTCAAGCTCAGGAGGTGCAGGGATGGAAAAGGGGGAGACTCAAGCTCAGAAATTACAGATATGGAAAGCCTCAAGCTCAGAAGGTACAGGGATGGAAAAGGGGGAGACTCAAGCTCAGAAATTACAGATATGGAAAGGAGGAAGCCTCAAGCTCAGAAGGTACAGGGATGGAAAAGGGGGAGACTCAAGCTCAGAAATTACAGATATGGAAAGGAGGAAGCCTCAAGCTCAGAAGGTACAGGGATGGAAAAGGGGGAGACTCAAGCTCAGAAATTACAGATATGGAAAGGAGGAAGCCTCAAGCTCAGAAGGTACAGGGATGGAAAAGGGGGAGACTCAAGCTCAGAAATTACAGATATGGAAAGGAGGAAGCCTCAAGCGCAGAAGGTACAGGGATGGAAAAGGAGGAGCCTTAAGTTTAGAAGGTACAGGGATGGAAAGGAGGAAGCCTCAAGCTCAGAAGACATCAGCCATCCCCCCACTGCTAACCAGAGATGAAATCAGTCAGCCTCAGAGCCAGCAGTATGTGTTTGCTCTAATGAAGCTGCAGCCCCTTGTCAATAAGATGACGATGTGCTGTTCAATCAGGCTCCTGAGGATGGGCACCACACGCCTCCCTGGCAGCCAATCTGTCTGGCAAATCAGATGGGAAGTAATTGTCTTTGGTAATGAGACTGAAAATTAAATTTGTGTTGTCTTTCCCTTCTAACAAGCAAGCTCATGGCTCAGGGGCCCCGCTCTCATGGGGTGGTGAGGCCACAGACCGGCACCACGCATGGCAGGTCTGAATCAGTCCCTGGTGGGGAGCCAGGTTGGTTTTGTCCTTGGAGCTAATCTGCACCTGTTGTGTCCCCTGCCCAGCTGTCAGCTGTCCCCCCAACAGCCACTACGAGAGCTGTGTGTCCCTGTGCCAGCCCCGGTGTGCCGCCATCCGGCTGAAGAGCGACTGCAGCCACTACTGCGTGGAGGGCTGCCAGTGTGACCCCGGCTATGTCCTCAATGGCAAGAGCTGCATCCTGCCCCACAACTGTGGCTGCTACTCTGATGGCAAATACTATGAGGTACGTGGCTCCCTCCCTCTGGGTGATATTTCTGGGCAGAGTTTGAGTGGGGATGACAGGCTGGGGTGGTAGCAGGGCTAGAGAGGAAAGGGATGTCCTTCCACAGTGTGCTTCACAGAGAGTCTTTTTATCCAAAAAAACCATCATGAAGTTGTTGGGTGAAGGTGACCTGTGTGTCAAGCACAGGAGGGAGCTGGTGGAGGTGGGATGGAGGAAGGGGTGGTGACTGGGAAGACTCTTTGATGAGTGCCAAAGTCCAGTACTCTATGATCACATTGTGCTAGGTATTCACACATCACAGATTTACTGTTTCACGTGAAATTTGCTTTTTCACAGCTTCTGGATGTCACCGAGGACTTGATGCAGCAGAGTGCTGTGCTTACAGCGTTGCTCATCTTATAGTGGGTTGTATTTTGTGCCAGTGAAACTGTTCTGTGTAAGGTGTCTTTGCTCCATGAGGAGCCAGTACTGGGGTATTGTCACATGGGGCTCTTTGCAGGTGGGTTGGTGGCTGGCAGGGTGCAAGAAAGAGGCCAAAAGGGTATTTAGCACCGTGGCTTCTGTGTGTGCACCAGAGGTGAGGGAGGTTGTGGTGGCAGTGCAAAGGTGTGTGTGGGTAGCAGAGACATTTCAAGGTAGTTCTTTGCCAACGTGTTCTTTGCACCCTTTCCCCTGCCCTCGTTTCCTGCTCTTGCTTGTCGTGTGCCAGAGGGGTCCCAAACGTCCTCAGAGGGTGATGGGGCAGCCGCTGACGGGTCCCTCTTTCAGCCCAAGCAGCTCTTCTGGAGCGGGGACTGCACCCGGCGCTGCCGCTGCTTCCGGCGCAACCTGATCCAGTGCGACCCCCGGCACTGCAAGTCTGACGAGGAGTGCGCGCTGCGCAACGGCGTCCGCGGCTGCTTCAGCACCCGCAGCTCCTTCTGCCTGGCGGCCGGCGGCGGCGTCTTCCGCACCTTCGACGGCGCCTTCCTCCGCTTCCCCGCCAACTGCGCCTTCGTCCTCTCCACCATCTGCCAGAAGCTGCCAGACTTCTCCTTCCAGCTCATCATCAACTTCGACAAGTGGTCCTCGCCCAACCTCACCATCATCTCCCCCGTGTATTTCTACATCAACGAGGAGCAGATCCTCATCAGTGACAGGAACACTGTCAAGGTGAGGACTCGTCAGGGGTGTCCAGCCCCTCTGGAGGTGGGCTTGGAGGGAATAGTGGATGAACGATCATCTCCACAAGGGCCCCAGAGTAGTGTCAGTGTTTTCCCAGCTGGGATAGTGGGAAGCAGCCATGGAATCATTTAGGAGTGGCTCATGCCCACGTGCATAGGCAGAGGATATGGGAGAGACATCAGCCTCGTGTCCCTCTCTCGCGCCAGGTGAACGGAAGCCAAGTGAGCATCCCGTTCGTCACGGGGCTGTCCACCAAGATCTTCAGCCAGGAGGGCTTCCTGGTCATCGACTCCAGCCCCGACATCCAGATCCGCTACAACGGCTTCAACGTCATCAAAATCACCATCGGGGACCGGCTGCAGAACAAGGTGTGCGGCCTCTGCGGCAACTTCAACGGTGACCGCACCGACGACTACGCCACGCTGCGGGGCAAGCCGGCCGTCAGCAGCGTGGTGCTGGCACAGAGCTGGAAAACCAACGGCATGCAGAAGAGGTGAGTGGACAGACAGCCCTGTCCCACCAGGTGGGAGCGGGAATGGGAGCAGGGCTGGCTGTGAAAGGAATGCCCACGATGTGTCTGGTGCCCACAGCTGCAACGAGCTTCAGTACTCGCAATACGCCGCCTCCTGCGACAACGTCCAGATCCAGGAGCTGCAGAGTGACAGCTACTGCCTCAAGCTGACCGACATGAAAGGCTTCTTCCAGCCCTGCTACGGCCTCCTGGACCCACTGCCCTTTTATGAGTCCTGCTTTCTGGATGGCTGCTACAACCACAAGAAGGTCCAGCTGTGCGGCTCGCTGGCTGCCTACGGAGAGGCCTGCCGGACCTTCGGCATCCTGGGCACCGAGTGGATTGAGAAGGAGAATTGCTGTAAGAGAACCAGGGGCTGTCCAGGACGAGGGGAGCCATGTCCTGCTGGGGGAGAGGGGCTGGAGGTGGCTGCCCTGCGGTCTGAGGGTAAAGGTTGTGTTTGTGCTGTGTCTTGTGCTGTTTAGCAGGAGTGGTGGAAGATCCCTGCGTGGGCGCCGACTGCCCCAACCGCACCTGCGAGCTGGACAACGGCGGGGAGCTGTGTGGCTGCATCGAGCCCCCGCCCTATGGGAACAGTGAGTCCTCTGCTCCTGGCTGTGGGGTCAGTGCCGAGCTCCACATTGGCCATTGTGCCACAGGGGCTTTGGGAAGGGATGTGCTGAGGGCTGTGACCTCTGCCAAGACAGGTTTTCCTGACCAAGCACAGTTCAGTAGGGGAGCAGAGAGCAGGGAACAGCTTTTCTGGGGTGCACATATGGGAATCTCTGTCTTGGGAGCACTTTGAGCAGCAGGAATGTGGGATGGGCAGGGCACACCACAGGAGAAGATCCCAGCCCATTTCTGGTGGTGTAGAGAAATGCCAGTGGGCCATTTGTGGTGATCTAAAGTAGTCTCATCTTCTCCTCTAGCCACCCACGACATCATTGATGCAGAGGTGACCTGCAAGGCTGCCCAAATGGAGGTGTCCATTTCGAAGTGCAAGCTGTTCCAGCTGGGCTTTGAGCGTGAGGGCGTGCGGGTCAATGACCGCCACTGCCCCGGCATCGAAGGGGAGGACTTTATCTCCTTCCAGATCAACAACACCAAAGGCAACTGTGGCAACCTGGTGCAGGTGAGCTGGAGTGTGGGGCAAACAGGCCTGGGAAGGTGAGACAGTCCAGCTCAACTCCAGGGTTGGGGCAGGTCAGTGCAAGTGATGCTTGGGAGGTGCTTTAATGGGCTAGGGGTTAAGGAGAACAGAAGAAGTGGAGTAAGGATGCAATTCCAAGCCCCAGCAATCCATCCCTTCCTGGTCAGAGGTGGAGGGGCAGCAGGGCCCTTGTCACAGCTCATTTAGAGGTGCTCATTAGGATCAGGGAAGGGGGGACAGCTGTGAGCAGTGCCCTGTGCTCCCTCTGCAGTCCAACAGCACTCACATCGTGTACAAGAACACGGTGTGGATCGAGAGCGCCAACAACACCGGCAACATCATCACCCGCGACAGGACCATCAACGTGGAGTTTTCCTGTGCCTATGAGCTGGACATCAAGATCTCCCTGGACTCAGTTGTGCGGCCAATGCTCAGGTAGGAGCAGAGCCTGTTACACAGATGGGTGAGACAGTGCTGGTTCTGAAGCAAAGCAAAGATTTGGGAGTTCAAAACCTTTCCACCATCTGAGCCAGAATTTTTCTGCCCTCATTAGCGTGATTAACCTGACAGTGCCGACGCAGGAAGGGAGCTTCACCACCAAGATGGCCCTGTACAAGAACTCGTCCTACAAGCACCCGTACCGGCAGGGAGAGGTGGTGCTCACCACCCGGGACGTGCTCTACGTGGGGGTCTTTGTGGTGGGGGCCGACTCCAACCACTTGATCCTGATGCTGAACAAGTGCTACGCCACCCCCTCACCAGACAGCAACGACAAACTGCGCTACTTCATCATCGAGGGAGGGTGAGCGACCATGACCCTGTTGATTTTCGTGGTGTCTGTTGGTGCTCCAAGGGTGGAGCAGGGACCTTTTGGCCAATGAGGTGGTTGATCAAAATGTGGAAAGGGTGAGGAGCAGTGTTGTTAGAGCAGGAGTTCATTTGCTTGGTGTAGACATAGCCAGAAGCCCTGTGTGTGACAGAGTACCAGGGGCAGAGAGAAGCACTTCCCTTGTGTCAGTGATGCTGTGGGCAACACCTGTCTATAGGAGACAGGGGGATGTGGATCATTGCACAGGCATTTTGGGAAGTGGGAGTACAAGCTGGGAATGCCAGAGAGAGGTTGCAGAGGCTGGGCATGACACCCTTGTCCAGACAAACCATGGCAGGATCTAAGCACTGTGGGACCTGGGGTGAGGGTGTTATGGGTACAGGGACCCCCTTGAGGGAGGGTCCCTCTCACAGGAGGGTGGTGCTGACATCAGTGCTTTGCACAGGTGCCAAAACATGAAGGACAACACCATTGGCATAGAGGAGAACGGGGTGTCACTGACGTGTCGCTTCCACGTCACCGTCTTCAAGTTCATCGGGGACTACGACGAGGTTCACCTGCACTGCGCCGTCTCCCTCTGCGACTCCGAGAAATACTCCTGCAAAATCGTGAGTGGGGCAAGTGCAGAGGGAGGGGTGCTTCATTTGAAGGGCTCTTCAGAGTGCAGTCAGCCCTGTTGATGTGGCAGCAGGGAGGTGACGTAGCCCTAGGGGTGAGATGGGAGGGCTGTGTGTCCCTCTAGGCATGGGGAGGAGATGGGCAGGTCACCTCAGGACCTGTGCTCTCTGAGCCGGGTTGCAGGTCACTTTGGGAGCTGGGACAGCTGGAGGGGCCCAGAGAGAGCCTGGGCAGAGGCTGAGAGTGACAGAAGTGGTGTTTATCCCCAAACAGAACTGCCCTCAGCACACGAGGATGGCCAGTGCCTTCGCCCAGGAGTCCAAGGAGCAGATCCTGTCAGTGGGGCCTATCAGGAGGAAGCGTAAGTGTGTGACCCCAGGGAAGGCTGGGGGGGCTCGTCTGCCATCCCAGCCTCAGGCAGCCATGGACCAGAGGCTTGGGGTGTGGGAGCATGGCTGAGGTGTCCCCCTTTGCTGTTTGTGCCCAGGATCAGACTGGTGCGAGGACAACGGAGGCTGTGAGCAGATCTGCACGAGCCGGGCGGACGGGCCTTTGTGCAGCTGCGTGACAGGGACACTGCAGGGGGACGGCAAGAGCTGCAGGGGCAAGTACCGGGTGGGGTGGGCACAGCAGGGGACTGCCACCCCAAACAGAGGGACGAGCAGCCTGGGGAAGCTGGCTGGGACACGTGGTGTGTTGCAGAAAGCAGGGGTATAGAGAGCAGGGAGCCAGATGTGCGCTGTCCCTGTCACCTGAGGGCTGTGAGGACACTGCTGGCAGGTTCTGAAGAGCTGGCAGGCAGTGGCAAGGGAGGTGATGGTACCTGCAGGGTGCATGGCAGGGTAAATGCCATGGGGGCCCAGCAAGGAGGTCGGGCACTTGGGTGGGCACCAGACTGGCATGATTTGAGGGGCATCTGGGAGGGAGGCACCCACTGCCTGCATGCCAGAGCCCCAGCTCACGTGGGTCTTGTTGTGTTGGCAGCCTCCAGCTCTTCAGGGGAGCACCGTGCCCGAGTGACCCTCCTGGTGGCGGCCCAGCTGTGGCTGTGGCTGCGCTCAGCTCCGCGGCACCTGACCTCGTAGGCGCGGCCCCGCCGCCCAGCCAAAAACTGTTCTCGCGTCAGCCTGAGTCTTTGTAGGGTAGGAGACAGCCCCCCCGCAGTGGCCACACTGCTGCCAAGCCGGCCACGCTGCGAGGAGGCAAAGGGGCGTGACCCAGAGAGCGAAGGGACGCGGACCCGGAGGGGAAGGTGACACGCGGCCGGCGCAGCGGCGGCAATGGCAAGACAGAGCTGGGTGTTCGCCAGCAGCGATGTGGGACTGGGGTTTGGGGTATTTTTACAGCTTTCCATCACTGATGTGGACTCAAGGAGGGGTTTTGCAGCTTTTCCCCGGGTGGGTGCTCTGTAGGTGGCCCACACCGTTGTTGGTAGCGCGGGACAGGAGGAGCGCGCTGTCCCCTCACACGGGCAGCTGCGGGTCTCCACTGTCCTCGGGAGCTGCCACCATGAGCTCACAGACTCAACCAGAGGTAGGTGTTGGGGCACAGGTCGTGGCCAGAGCAGTGCATTGCCATCACTGGGTGTTGTGACACTGCGGGACCGTGTCACCCTCTGACTCTCTGGAGCAGAGGTGGTGCTGAGGTTTGGCTCAGAGGGCCAAACTCATCCATGAGGGTCTGGAAATCCTGGGCTGTGCCGTGGTAGTGCCAAGCTGGTGCCAATAATTGGAAAGAGGTGCTTTCTGGTGGGCAGGAGCAAGAGTCAAGAGGAAGGAGGGATGGAATTCCCTGCCTTGTTTGAGTAGCGTGCAGGGGTTGAGGGTCAGAGCAGGGTTGGTGTCTGCGGGCACAGGGCAGCATTGAGGCGCCTGGTGGAAGAGTGGGGAGCAGCCTTGGGGTGCTGGTGGGTGTGGGGGGGCTGTCTGTGTTGGTGTCTTGTCTTGTGTTTGTACTCTGTGAAACGGCTGCGTGGGAATAAAAAGTGTTGTAATCCTTCGTAAGCACCGGGTCCTGTGTGCTGGGGGCAAGGATGGGCAGCAGCAGCAGCTGGAAGGACACCAAGGCTGCAGAGACACCCTGGGAGGGGTGGGGAGGGAGTTTTGGGGTGCCAGGCAGGGGCAGAGCAGAGCTGAGGACATGGGGCTGGAGTGTGGGTCTGGCAGGTTTGCCATGGGCTGGGCTGGGATGCAGGGCACAAGAAGCAGAGGAGCTTGGGGTCCTGGGGCAGCAGGAGGGCAGCTGGCTCCCCTCGCCTCCAGAGAGGAGGTGGGCAGCAGGATGTTGTGGGCTCTGCTCTCTGCTTGTTTTCTGCCCCTCAGCTCTGTTCCTCCACGCCCTGTGTGTGTGTGTGTTAGCTCTGAATTCTCTCCTTCACCCCTCGTTTGTCCCTGTGACTGCCTCTCTGCTGCCCCATTCCCCCA
>VZRX01013773.1:0-12259 GCA_013398075.1 Notiomystis cincta
CCTTCCAGCCTGACCCATCCTGTAAAAACAATTCAAACACCTTGGAGAGCACGAGTGCCCTGCAGCACTTCAGCTTTGGTCAGCTCCAAGGGAAGCCTGCGAGCTCCCACCCTCTCTCAGCCCCTCCAGTTTCAGCTGAACTTTGTGATATGGTCACAATTTTGGGTGAGCCATCAGTGTCTGATTGCCAGGTGGCAACAAAGCCCTTTATAAACCAGCCATAAAGAAATAAATAGTGTAATTGGCACAGAATTGGGGAAAACATTGCTGCCTTTTCTTCCCAAAGAACCGTCCCACCATTTCCCTGTCCATGAAAGTGAAGGTGAGGCTGCTGAAGGAATTCCTTGACTGGAACTGTAAGGGAAGGTGAGAGGATGGACAAGTGCCAAACGAGCAAGTCTGGTGTCAAAGGGCTACATATCTCACCTCCTTCCTCAGAGGTCTAGAAAAATCAGGTGAGCCCACAGAAGGACTAACTAGTGATGTGCCTCCCTCCTAAATCCACCTGCAGTTATGTCCCAATTAAACCTGGCCTTTCCTCTGCCAGGTCAACAGGATACCTGCAGCGTTGCACTTATGACAAGGAGAATACTGGAAAATATTTACAACCTTGGATGATCACTTTCTAATGAGAGAAGAGCCTTATAAATGATCAGCGGGTACTTTTAAACTACCAGGAGGATGCAGGCCAGGAGGATTCTCCAGTCACCCCACACTGCAATTCATTAAGTCTTTCAGGAGAATTTTTTACTCAGTCACAGGGATAACCAGCACTTCACCCCTCATACAGTCCCATATCCAAATCCCATAACCATTTCCCATTCTGCTGCTTTATTAATCCCTAGGAGCACATCAAGGACTTGCCTTGGATCCCTTCCCAAAGGAGGATCCTGGCTGCCAAGAAGATCCCCAACATATGGGGCTGCAGTCCCCTCACAATCATGTTCCCACATGTCCCCTGAATCCAAAAACCCAGAAAAAAGTGGGCAGATTCTGCTGAGGTTCCTCTGCTCAGCTGCACTTGTTGGAGTTAGAATTACAGATTTATTTAAAAAGCACCTACAGTGGAATTTAAATTCGATTTCTTCTGGCAGCAAAGTTAAATGGGGATTTTTTTTCCCTGACAGAGCTGTAGGTTTCTCACCCTCAACAGTCAGCAAACATGAGACAGGTTGCCAGGTAAATTGTTTTCCCACACATTCAGCTCTCCCTCTGTCTCACATTCTCACAGACTTCATGCTGCAGGAGAGGAGAGGGTAGAATTCTTTAGCAGATTTCTTTGGGTGCACTTTGACCTTTTCAAAGCATTAATCCCATTTTATTGTCACTAAATCTACTCTAAAAATTATATAAGGACATAATACAGATGGGCATTATATAACTCCAGCCATGGGCAAATGTGAGAAGCAAAGTGGAGATTTTCTGATCATAATTTCACATTTTAGTCCAGGACTAACACTGAACTGTTCTACAATTACTCAGAGACACAGATAGACAAGGCTCATAATTAATTCCATTTGCTCCTCCTCATCAAAAATTCTGAAGGGAACAACACAAGACCTGAAGAGGTTTCAGTGATTTCTTAAGGACATTTTAGTACAAAATATTTTCTGATGAAATTTTTCATATTTGGGACCAGTTGAAAGTGCCTCAATAGATCTTTTGAGATTTCAAAAATCCTGTCTTTCCTCTGCCAAATACAGTGCAGCGATTTAAAAAACAACTCCAAAAATTAAAAAAAAAGTTAACTTGACTCCTATTGTCATTGACTCCCATTGTAATTTCTGAGTTATAAGAACAGATTTTTTCTAAATATTATTGATTTTTTAAAATTTTTAGTTAGTGCTTGAAACTTTTTTTAAGGAGAAAAATGCAAAAGAGTCACTAAAAATGAAGTTTTATAGCTCAAAATAGTAAAATATGATTTTGTATTTGCCCAGAGGGGGTGTGGGAACTTTTCCATCCCTGGAAGTGTTCAAGGGCAGGCTGGAAGGGGTTCTGAGCAACCTGGTCTTGTGGAAGGTGTCCCTGCCCATGGCAGGAGGTTGAAACTGGATATTTAAGGTCCCTCCCAACCCAAATAATCCTTGATTCTATGATAAAAATTGTACTGATAATTTTGAAAGCTTTTTCTAAACCATTTCCAGCCAGGCTGCTCATCGTCACCATACCTGCTTTCTACTGAGTTTGGAACATTTGGGGAAAAAACCCCACCAGAATTCCAAAATAAACAAAAATATAAAAGGAAATACAAGATTTTCAATTAATTGCTGGCAAGCTCTATTTGAAATAGCCAAATCCCAACATCTGAATGTTTTCTGCATCACATCCCATCAATATCTTGCAGCCAAACCTGCCCATTTCTATGGTGCAAAAAGGAGAGTATTTCTATGAGAATCATTTGAATTATGGGACATAGAGGAACCAGGCCAAAAATACCCCAAAAATTAGGATATAAACAGCCAAACTGGTAGAAGATAACTCTGAGCTGAAACTTTTTCCAAAAGGTGTCAGGAAAATATGTTTGCCTCAGGAATCTTTATAAATACCAGGAATAATCTGTCCCCCAGACCCAGGGGGAATCCAGCACAAACCCATGTCAAACACTCACTCTGAACTGAGGAAATGCACTTTACTGCTGATTCTGCTGAAACTGAGACTGCCCAGTTGGTGCCTTGTCCAGTGTGGAGAAGGGAATGGTTATTCCAGGCTGAGAGAGTGAAAATGTGAGGGAATTTCACACCTTCTCTGCCTCAGTGCAGAGCAGATGATTTTAATAAAATGCACCCAGTGCTCCAGCAGGCTGCCAAATCCCAAGCTGAAGATTTGGATGTACCTGTCTAATGATTGAAGACAGAAATGAATTCACAAGTTCTGTGCCCAGCAGTGCAACAACAACAAAAAAATACCACCTAGTGCGGACAGATGACAAAAATATTCCCTTATCCCCCTTGCAGCAAATGGGGAGTGAAGAACCTTCCTTCCCTGTTCGTTCCCTGAATGTGAAATGACAATGGAGGATTTTGGCTGCCATGCTCCAGGCAGATTTCAAAGAGAAATTCTGTGTGTTCCCCTTGGGAAAAAATGCACAATTTCCAGGCCAGGAGAGTCTGGGAGCAGGGCACACAGGCACAAGGTTGGAAAACAAGATCTGAGTGAAATGCAAAGTGTGGAGAAGATGGAGGGGACAGTTAAAGGAAAACCTGTGAAAACAGGGAAAACACTTTGAAAGACAAGCAGTGTTTTTTGCTTTATGGCTGTGTGGCAGCTGCTTCCCTGCCCCTCGTGACTGCAGCAGGGTGGAAGTTGTGCAGGAGGAATTCTGGGCCCCAGGACCTGGCAAGAGTCCCCAAGTCTTTGCAACACAAAGGGGAGAGGAGCAGGTGATTAAATATCGTTCAAAATTGCCAGGAATCGAAAAGAAATTATTATTTTTGTGTTCTGGCAGGTCCAGATCAGAGACAGGGTGCAGGAGATGAACAAAATCCTGGGACAGTGGTGCCTGGTGTGAGAAAATACATGGCACTACAACAATGGCAACAGGGAATGGAGTCAGACTTTTAAACATCTCCTGGGACATCAGGGCCACCCAAGATGCATCTTTTGGTGTGCCCCATGTCTGTAGCACAGCTAAATATCATCAATTTGCAATGACTGGGCACAGTTTTGATAGGATCCTATGGATATTTTTCATGTAAGGCCAATTAGAAATAGAATAATGGGAGGGAAAGGTTTTGCTAATAATTACTGGGGTTTTCCCATAGTTTCCTAAGAAAAAAGGTTGATGCAATTATACAATCTGCCTGTCTTGTCCTTCTGTGCAATGGATTTTGAACCTTTCACATGAGATCAGCGTATTTGGAGGCACTGGGCAGGCAAACAGGGCATCTGTGCTTGTGGGATAACCTTTGGGTCCCCTGCTGCAGGAGAAGGGAGTTCCAGGAGGGAATTCTGTAACACAGTCAGGTTGTTTTTATCAGCTCAGACTCCACAACCATCAAAACTCTGCTGAACACCATCACACCAAGTGTGCAGAGTCTGTTGTCAGCTCTCCACCCACCCATACCTGCACAGAGCTCTGCCAGTGTTTTGCCAGCATAAACCCAGTATTATTCCAGCACAGCAGCCTAAACCAGGAACACAGGGAAAATCCCTGACGTTACTTCAGGCACTTTGAGCTGAAAAATGACAAAAAAATTGACATTTGATTCTTTGTGCTCTGTCTTTACAATACAAGAAGAAATATGGCACTGAATAATCACAGAGCTGCAACAATCAAATGCTGCAAATCTTTAAGATGTCCATAAGGGAGGAGAAGGGGAATGAGAGCATTTTGGGGGTGCTCTGAAGTGACTGAGTTGCTGCTGCAGAATTCCTTGCAGCATTTTGTGCTCAGTGTTCAGCCCTGAGCTCTGCCACCCTCCTGCTTTTTACAGACCACATTCACCAGGAGGACAAACCACATCAATCAGCTTTTGCAAGAGGAGATGATCTGTTCAACACCTAAATGACATAAAGTCCCAAAATACACTATTACACAATTTCTCAGCACTTAATTACCTCAGTGGCTACTCACAGTAACTGGTGGCCTCTTGTCTCAGTGAAATTATTATTATTTGCATCTCCATAATAATTTATTGAACAAGGTTTCCAGCAGAGATGTCCTGTTGAGCAGGTGTGAGATGAAGCTTTTGCTTCCAAAAGCCTGAGCCGGAGGGGAGAGGTGGTGGGATTTGACTCATTTACCCAAGGGAAGGTACACACTTGCAGCTCCCTGGGGAGTTTTTTTCCTGCCAGCCCACAATCTGTGTTAATTTCTTAAAGTATGATATAAAAAATACAGCAAATATGTAATATCTGCTGGAGCAATGATTGGAATAAACAGGAGACCTGCTGGAATTTACAAATCGTCTGTGACAAGTGAACACAGCACCATGTTTCATGGAAACAGTGAATTGGACACTTGCCTGATTCAGCAAAGAAGCTGTCTTTATAATTTGCATTTCACTTAAATTTTATCTGTCCCCTAGTTTTATTTCCAAGAACTTGGCTTTCATTAAACTAGGAGGCTTTTTCCACCCTCTCCAAACTTCATTTCCCTGTGAAATAATTTTTTAAACTAGGGTTTTTTATTTACCAGTTGTCAAGCATAAAAAGTAACTTGATTCATCATCAAACATAATCGTGATCCAGAACAAAGCTGAAGGATTCAATCAGTAGTGAAAGCTGACCAGCCAGTCTTCAATTCACATTAAAAAAAAAAAAAGATTAAACTTTCCAGTCTACTGAAAGTAGAGCTGGCATTTGGGCATGAAAGGCACGCAAGGAAGGGCCTATTTTTAAAAGAAATTATCACGAGTCCAAACCTTTAAAAAATAAAATATTCCTTGTGAAAGTCAAATCCACGGGGAAAAACCCCAATCCCTCAATGTATTCCACCTGGGAATCCTGGAAAGGAAGAGGGGGTGGTGGGCAGGGGCAAATGTTTTGAGCACAATTGCATCTACTGGCCAAACTCTCCTTATACAGGGGGTCGCTGTCTCCACATTTCTCCATGATTAGGGTCAAAAGCCATTGTGTGGAGTCCCTGGGCTGCTTATTCCAGGGGGATTCATCCAAAGTGAATGTCTGGCAACGTTTTGCAGCTGCTCTTCACTGCTGGAATGTTGGCAGAGCTGCTCTGGAGGACAGGGAGATGTTCTGTTTGCTCCCACATTTTCCTGTGGTTCCTTCTCTGAGCAATGCAAAGATGCATTTTTTTGTAGCACTTGGACACATCTGAAATCCCACAGAGCCCTGGTGGGCCCTGGTACAGTGGAACTGCTTAGGGGAGAGATCATGGACTCACTGAGTGGTTTGGGTTGGAAGGATCTTAAAGATCATCCCATCCCACCCCTGTCATGGCAGGGACACCTCCCACTGTCCCAGGCTGATCCAACCTCAACGTCCAACCTNAGGATTGCAGCACCAGCCCTTGGTGGTGTTAAACCTCATGAGATTCCCATGGGACACTTCTGGAGCTTTTCCAGCTCCCTCTGGATGACCCCATGGTTCAGATGAGACATTTCACATCAACCTTCCACAGTTCCACATCTCCTGTCAGGAATGGAGCAGCTTTAGCAGGACTTGTTTGGGAGAGAACAGAACCAGCTTTGTGATTCCACTCCACAGCACTAAAAAGTGGTTGTTATAAAAATTCCAGTGCCTGCTGCAGATTCCTCACTGTCCAGCAGGGAATACAGCCCTTGGCAATGGGGATGGGAGATACAGTTGGGACTGATTAGAAGTGGTTGAAAGGTTTTCTATTTGTTCCTAGAAAATCACTCTGGATTAGAGGAGCAAATGAGAAAGAAAAATTAAAAAAAAAACCAAACTAACCCCTCCCACCAAAACCAAAACCAGCCTGCAGACATTACCTAAAAATGGCTGTGTTTTGTATGAAGAGGGACTTTATTTAATCAAAAATGAAAACTCTCAGTAGTTTAATATCCTAAAATTAAATACTGGGCTTCATGAAATTGCAACTAAAGAAAAATGACAGCAATATTTTTACTACAGCAAGTGGAAAAAATAGAGAGAGCTGACACTCTCAAAAAAGCATTTGCATAGTGCAATTTCTTCAATTCACTGAGTCTTCAGGAGAAAATAGGAAAAAAAATTAATGAAAACCAAATAATAAATCTAGGTCTAGATGGTGGACAAGGCTATTACACCATGTCTGGATGAATCCCTGCATGAGAATTCATCTGTGACAGATGAAGTTAAAGCTACAGGAACGCTTGGGACAAATTGCAGTGCAGAATATTTGGAATTATGTGGGCCAGAATTTTAATCAAATAAATAAAGTGTGCAAATGGCTGTAAAATCCATTCCACATGAGCATGATTTAAAACCAGTTTTGATCATTGGAAAGGTAACAGTGGGTTTTGCGGCAAGGGACAGGACACCAGGATGGGGGTTTGAAACAGTTTAATCCTAAATTTGGGTTACATTCCCTTTTCAGATCTTTTGCTCACACTGTAACTCAGATGTGCCCTCTTAAAAATACACATTTTCATTGCCGAAATCTGCTTTTCTCTTTTAGGTGAGGACACTTGTGAGCTGTGCTGGGACATCAACACCACAGGAGGGGCACAACAAAAGACATATATAAACACAAATCCCTCTTTTCCACAGGACTTTCAGTGAGAAAGGTGAATTTCATGTGAGAAGGTGAATTCCCAGGTTTTGTCCAAATGTAAAGCGACTGTTTCATGACCACACTGGGGATCTGAAGGGCAGGGTTCATCCAGAAGCATCTTTTACAGACTCTCATTGGATCAGGGAGCTTTACAAATTAACATTTCCCTTTCCTGCAGCTTGCAGAAACAGTTGGTGGCAAGAATTGATAATAAACTGGGCCAACATCCACTTTCTTTGTTAAAATGATGTAACAGCATTTTATGCCACGTTAATAGGAAAATATTAAAGCAACAGCAATTTTATAGAACATTAATTTTTCTGGAGTAGGAAGCAACTCTGGCTTTGTTGCATAATGCTTAAATGGGTAATGTGGGAAAAACTTCATCAGCAGCAGACTTAATGAGAGAGCTGATGCTTTCCTAGTGTCTCTCATATTTCTGAAGTTTGCTGCCTGTCAGCCTTTCAGGTTTCCATATTTACCAGCAATTTTGTCTCACTGTGGTAGGACAATTTACTTCAGGTACTTACATCCATCTCTCAATCACTCTCCTTTTTTCTCTCCATGTCTTCCTCCACACTCAAAATAAGACATCAAGCTCCAACTTTGACATGGTTAAATCAGCCACAAAATCAGTTGTTACAACTCACACATTGCTGCCTGAAGCCCATTTAACTCTTCCTAGACACTCAAGTGGTGAAAAAAATAATATATTCGTGTTTTAAAAGGGGGTGGGAAAAATACTGAGGCTGCAAAATTAGTCCTTATGTGCAAGGAAACAACAGAGCTGCTGTTTTCTGTGTAATTCCAATTAAGCCTTTCTGTGTGCATGGGTGATGATAATTACTTGGCCAGGTATTCCTTTCTTCCCCAGGGGACCCCTATTTAATTCCATGTACAAAAAGAAGGACAGTTACCCAAAGGGTTGCTCTGTGCTTTGTTTTCACTGCTGTAATTCAGTCTGTGGCCCAGCTCACCCTGAAAAATCATGACTAAAGTCTGAATTTTTGCCTTTCTTGTTGGTTTATATGTGGAGCTTGTGGCAGGTGTATGGAAGTCTTTTTCCAGCAGGAAAAAACAGCCTTTGGAGCACTCTGAGCATTGTCTGTGTTTCACACATGAACATTTGGAATAAAGAATTACTTGGAGGGGTTTCTCTCTCCTCTGACTGAACAGGGAGCAGATATGCCAAGTATAACTTTTAGTAGCCTAATATTAGTCAAGATTAATTGATCTGATCACACCATGGTGCTAATTCTGTGATAAACACAGGGAGAAGGAGCAGCTCTCCTGGGTAACCCTTTACAAAAAGAGAAAAAACCCTCTCTTCAGGCTGTCCCCATTCTCATTCAACACTCAGCTCTCAATTTTGTCTGCCAGACAAGTGTCCCCTTGCAGAGGTGCCTTTTGCCACCCAGCCCATCCATGATCAGCATCACCACTGCATCAGGAGCTGATTCTCCCACTGTGTGTGCTCACAGTCTGCCCAGTCACTGCCAAACCCTCAGAACTCTAAAATTAGTCAGAAATGTATTAAATGTGAAATTCCAGGTCCCAGCTGCAGCACCAGTAATACCTGAGGATGTCAATCACCAGGACAGCCCTGCAGATCTGCCAAGGCTTTTCCTTTCATCATGGTCCCCACTAAAGCATTTAAGCCACCTGCTTTAAATCCACTTACTTAATGTTGTACTTTAGAGGACCGTGACACTTAACTGCTGTCACAAATTCCTTTCAAACCCTTGCCCTGGAATGACTGGGTGGGCAGGATTTAGAACTGCCACCAGCAAGAGCTGAGGTGGTGCTTGTGCCCCACAGAGTCAAAACACAGGAAAGGTATGAGGGACAGCAGTTAAATGCAGGATTCTGTCCCTAAGAATGATAGAATTCCACCCTTTTCACAGAATAATTTAGGTTGGAAAAGATCTCCAAGGTCATTGAGTCCAACCTCATAGCCATCTCTACATCAAATTACAAGATCAAGCCTTTTTTCAGCATTGCAAGAGGGCAGATCCCTCCAAAACCCGGGGCAGCATTTGCAACATTTTGCAGATCAACAATCTGGCATTTGAGCAGGGTGAAAAAAAAAATGGCATTATCATGAATTACTCAGGTAGAGCTTTACAGATACTGCCTTCAGTTGCTATCATTTACTTTTTGGCTGAAATCCACTGTCGTGCAACTCGCTGTGAGAATCCTGGGGACTCCTGGAGCATGTAAGCCCGGAGGGGAACTGGGGAGTAGACATTGTACTTGTACTTTACTCAACAGTAAATGTCACCCCATGGGCATTGGCTGATGTGCCTTGAATGTTCAACACAGATGGTAACAGAACCCTTTTTCTAACAGCCTTCTCTGGATTTCAGTGAAAGGGCAAAAATATTAAATCCCTTTGGCTCAGAACACTAACAAACAGCAGAAACACTTCTTACAATAATTCACCACCCTCCTCGTTATCATAATCCTGAATTTAAATGAGGACCATAGACAGGTGACACAGACCTTTGAAATTACTCTTTACAGAGAAAAAAATCACCATTTTTCCTGTTGCCACTCTTATAGCTGGCATTTTCTGCAGCAGACCCACTGCAGAAGACTGGAGAACACTTGAGAAGTAAACCTTCATATTTGAATGGAAGTGATAGATTAATAAATGATGGTTCTGATTTCTATTTTAGAATCAAGGTATCCATAAGATATCTATCTATCTATATATCTATACTATCCATGGTAATATAAATGTGTTTTCAGAGCAGGAAAGGCCTCACCAACAAAGGGAGCAAAATAAAACAACTCAGGCTGTAGCTGAAGCAGCATTTTACAACTCACTCAACATCAGAAAAACAAGGATTGGGTTGATTCGGGAAGAGGAGGAACAGAGCACACAAAGTCCAGCACACAGCAATGAGCAAAGGAACTACACTGAGTGGAAAATCTGACAAATCTGGCAAATCTGGGCAGGCCTTGCTGATTCCCACGTGCTCTCCATTGTAATGAGATGCCTGCGTGCTGGAGAGCTGCTGGATCACCAGCACTTGTAGGAGGTGCGTGACTGCAGAGCCCGTGGAGCTCATCACTTAAAATACATCACTTAACAAGTCCTTGATATTTTTCTGTGCTTGGCATAGATACATGGCTAGAAACAGCAATCCCTGGCCCATCGTCTCTGCCTCGTGGAGCAGTGGCTTTGCTCATTTTCAGCCTGTTAAACTCAGAGCAAGAAAACAAAAATTCACTTTTGTGAAACTCTGTTTTCCCTCTCTGACTCTCAGGTATTGCACTGAGGCCATCAGTATCTTTAAGAATATCTTTATCTTTAAGAATATGAGGAATCACTGATGCCAACTCACCTATTCCACGGTTTTCTCCTCTGTTTGTACTGCATGGAGCAGGTGAGCAATTTCAAGTTCCAGACAGGGAAGGGCTAGAAATTTTCTTCATGATTTCTCTACATCCACCCAGCATACAAGGAACAGAGAAATGCCTCTCAGGTTCTGGGATGAAAACATAAAATCTCTCCTCCTATGCTTGGTCAGGAGTGTGTTCAAAGTGCTTCTTGTACCTGAAAGGAGACACGATACAGTTTCACTGACAAATTCTGAGATTCTCTTTCAAGTAATCATAGAGGTGTTTCAGCAGCCAAATGTGAATTTATTCTTTTTTCCTTCTGACATTTGGAACCATGAGTGTTTGCTTAACAGGGATTTCTTATAAAATGGTGCAAATTTCAATGCTAAAACCATGGAGCAAAAATAAAACCAACCAAACAAAAAAACCCATCTTGTCAGGAAGAAAATGAAATACAGAGGTGTGGAGAGGGGCAGTGCAGTGGTGAGTGCTCCTGGCTGGAATGAATCTATGCCAGAGCTGCTGCACAGTTTCTGTGCAATCCCCTTCTTTCCTCAGTTATCTTCCCTATAAGACAAGGACAAAACCAGGCTCAACTGGACAGAAACAGAAAAAGCAATCCTTGTCCCATAGCCCAAGAAACAAGGGGAACACTTCACACAAATCTGTGAGGGGAGGGAAAACTGTTCCTGCTCTTTGCAGAGAAAGGGAGGAGAGCTGTTCTTTCCCTCCCACCTCTCCTCCCTGCCCCTCTAAGGACTGTGATTTATTTACTCACAAGAAATGTTCTGCAAGGTTTAGGCAGTGAATATTTGCACGATATTTTGGCTCACGGAGGACGCCATGCAGGAATTATCATTCCGTGGAAAAGCTGGCTCTAAATGTCACCCATGGCAAGGGGCACCACCCAAAATCTTCGGGATGGGGTGTGACTCAGGGTAGCCCTGGAAATCCTGCTGCTTTCAAGCACCAGCATCAGATTCCAGATCAAAATCAATAATTGCAGCCCAGTTTTAGTGAGGACAGAAAGTCAAGAGGGACTCGTGTGTGCAAGTAGAGGAATCAAGAGTCAGCACTGCCATAGATGTCCCCAAAATAATCCCAGATCATTAAGATTTTGTGATCAATTCCCACCAAGCATAAACAATTCACAGAGTTAAAACAAATGTTACACAAACAAACAAATGTTGAGTTGGGTTGGTTTGTTTTTTTTTTAAGATGTAATGATGGGTTGTTCACAAACACATTCAGGCTGTGCTAGAGGATACTGGCTGAGAATATAAAATATGTTGCTTATTTACATGAAGAGACATTTTTAGCTTGAATTTTAAACCCATTCAAGTCAGTGACAGCTGCCAGTTTTAGAAAGAGTCCAGTCAGGCCTTGCCAGAGAAGCAAATACTGCCCTGTCTGGGATACCAAGAAACAGTATTGGATATGCATCTGCAGCTCTCCATTTCTCTTAATGTGCATTTCAGGCAGGAAAGGAAAGGTAATTTGAGTTACTCAACGAGCTTTCATTGAAAAAGCCACGTTTGCATAACTCACATCCTGTTTTGCAGGGGAAACACAAAGCACACCTGAGCTGCTGTCCTAGATCAGCTGGTTTATGTCTTACCCTGTGATAACCTGGTTTTCTGTCCTCTATGAATAAGCTACACCTGAGATTAATGGGTTATTAATAAAATTTAATACATTAATAAACTGAATAAATTATGTGAGTTAATAAAA
>VZRX01013774.1:4273-27646 GCA_013398075.1 Notiomystis cincta
CTGTGGGTGGATCTCTGCACTCCCTGTGGATCCCTATGGGCTGCAGGGGCACAGATGCTTCACCATGGGCTTCACCACAGCCTGCAGAGAAATGTTGACTCTGTCACCTGGAGCACCTCCTGCCCCTTATTCTCCACTGACCTTGGTGTCCCCATGCTGTTTTCCCTCACATATTCTCACCTCCTCCTCTTTCTGACTAGAAGCAAAAAAAACCCCCATGACTCTGTTTTGATTTCCTTCTTAAATCTGTCATCACAGTGGCGTTACGAACCTCTCTCATTGGCCCAGTCCTGGCCAGCAGCATGTCCAACTTCAGAGCCATCAGCCACTGGCTCTGCTGGACATGGTGGAAGCTTCCAGCATCTTCTCACAGGAGCCGTCTTTGCGGCCCCCCTGCTACCAGAAACTGGGCCAGGGCAAACCAACACAAATGATCTGTGAATTCTGTTTATGAATCTGGAACTGTATTTAATCTGAGATATAAAGAAAACAAACAAACAACAATAGTAGGTTATCTGTAGCAATTGGAGAGGAAATGAAATGAAACTGCCATTGTGGAGCTTCCTATGTTTTCATTTCTTTTGCAGTTTCTCATTCTAATGATCTTTTCCATATGTAGACTCTCTTTAATAATGGTGCCCTATTTTTTATCTCTGAAATAAAATGTAAGGCAAATACAATAGGTAGCTGTCTGCAAATTTATTTTTACCTTGCAGGGTAGTTACTTTTTAATGAAAACTATAGAAGCTGATTAATTGTGGATCCTGCATCTATAATTCAGGCAGGACATATTTGCAAACAGACTGCCCATCAAGCTGAACTCATCAGGAAATCCTTCTGTTTACAGTAAGAGAAGAGAACATTTAAGCATTTCTCCCAGTATCAAGATTGTAACACAGAGCCAAGGCTGTGCTGGAAGTGCTGAGAAATTACAGCATCCATGAAAAACCAGTGGGTTGGTGCTGCACACTCTATATTCACCATGAAGGGAGTGTTTTTTCTGGCCAGTGTTAGCAGGATGGAGCAATGCTGTTTTACCTAATACACTACATTAGAGGCTGATTTGATAGTTCAGTATTTGCCTCAATAGGCATGTTTTATTTTTGTGTGACTTGATATGATTGATAATATTTTTCAAGTTATGAATTATAATTCTGTCTGAGGTGGAAACTTGACACATGAAATCTCTGAATTAAGGTCTTGTTAGCAGTCTAATGTGCCCTCTGTGGCAATCATGTGTTGTAGCATGCTTGAAAAGAGGCAGCTGTTGTAATCTTATGAGCAAATACTGTATTTAGATTCTGTTTTCATCTGAGTTGGAGGGTAAGTATAGTTTCTTAAGTGAAAGGATTGGTATTAAACACATAGTGCCAATTCTGGAGGTTTTCCACTGCCAAAATACATGGGAACAGGCAAGAAAATTATTCCTTCGCCCTAATGTCTTCTATTCAACCATTTATTTTATGGAGGTGTTTTTTGTGCAACAGAAATTGTATCCCATTGTTCAGTTTTTGTCTTGGCTTTGTTTAATAATCGTGTGGAGTTGCATTATTACCACAAGCCAATGTCATGTCCTTCCTCTGGAAGGGAGGTGTGGTGCCAAATTGTCGACCAGAGCAAGGAGGGTCATGCTGTACGAGAAGGTGGCTCTTTTCCCTTCCAACTGATTGGCAGAAGGAGTTTAGCACATCACAGCATCAGGGTGCAAGGCAGGTTTTGATCTGTTTTACGGCTTATTATACATTATATAACATTGCACTCTCTGATAACAAAAGCTATTTACCCTAAGATGGCTTATTTGGATTTGACAAAAGAAAGCAAAAATATGAAGATAGTTACTGTGTAATGATGATAATTTGATTCATGGCATATGCTTTTTAGTTCAGTGGGTTTCTTGTATTGATTTTTCAGCTTGAACATTAATGAATTCCATTTTTAAGCAACACATACCCTCTGGGATGTTCAGGCTTTCTGAATGTCATTGAATTAAGGCTGTGGGATGCTCACACGATGTGTTTTTTCCTTGGCTGCTGATGGAGGTTCCAGCTGAGTTTTTGTTCTGCTACACTGTTTCTGCTTCATGGGTGTTGTCTCTTTTGACTTTTTTTGGCACATAATCTAATGGTTTGGTAATTTTAATTAAAACATTTGATAAATATTCATAGTAATTTGTATATGATTTGCAACATTTTTACTAGCGATCAGCTACTGTGTTGAGTATTCTCACATGTGGGTTGAAGAGGCACATTTTTCCATGGATTTTCAACCATAGCTTTCTGTGGTTTGGAGGTTTTTCAATCATCTGTGCAATATTCTTTACAATGTTCAGGTCTTTTGAATCATTCACAATCAGCTCTCTTGTATTAGCTCTCAACAACCCCACCAAAAAACCATCAGGAACTGATTTCTTTACAAAAGTAAAGATGGTGTTTCACTCTGAGCTTACATCTTATTTTGAACATTTGAGGTATCCCCTCAGCCATTCTCCCAGATGATGATAACTATATCTTGTGCTTCCCCAAAACAATGACATAACATTAAGATTTAAGAGGAACACATTTTTCCTTTATTTGAGTATTTGATCCCATATTCAGTGGTATGTTAACTGGAGAGGAGCTACTCTGGTATGTCATGTACTTCTAGTAATTACTTATACTGGCATCCCTTATTTAGGTAGGTTGAGGCACCAGTTTGTTATTAAAACATTAAAGAAATACCCAGTATTCCTGTGGTAGTGTTCTTATGTTTCATAACACAAGCAGTGATTATGGATATGTAATGCTAACACACTGTTTACAGTAACAAAATTAAAAAGTGAGAACTCCAAGTTTTATCTTGTCTGTGGCAGATAAATTTACAGAAACAATCTTTGAAGAATAATATGATCAGGAATATGACCCATGTGTAATTACATATGCACTCTGTATGAATGCAAATGCACTTAAGTGCTCCACAGAATATTGCTTGCAAGTGAGCTGTTTGCTGAGCTGTGAGAGACACAAGAGATGACTCTGATCTTCTGAGAATTGCGCCGCAGTGGATGACACAGCAGCAGGTTAAATCTGTGTGTCACTAAAAGAAACCTCCATGCAGGGAGGGAAGACCATGCTGTGGAATTCTGGACTAGTTGTTGGGTTGGGAAACTGAGCCAGGTGGGGGCTCAGTCTCTTCTCCCAGGCAACCAGTGACAGGTCAAGAGGACACATCTTAATCTGAACCAGGGGAGGTTTAGGCTGGACATTAGGAAGAAATTGTTCACAGAAAAGGTGATTGGGCATTGAAATGGGCGGCCCAGGGAACTGGTGGAGTCACTGTCCCTGGAGGTGTCTAAGGAAGGCCTGAATGTGGCACTCAGTGCCTCATTCTACTTGACAATGTGGTGTTTGTTCACAGGTTGGTCTTAATGATCTCAGAGCTGTTTTCCATCCTAGCTGATCCTGTGATTCTGCATGTGCTTATGATTGTCATCAACGGCACAGGTTAACTAAAATTTAAGTTAAGCCATGCCAGTGCCATTTTGCTGCTAGTTTTCTTTGTCATAAAATAAGCTGGTCCTTCTCCCACTCAGTTACTGGGCACAGAGGTGAGGTTCAAGATTCCCTACCCTTCCTGTCTACCTGCTCACCCTCTGTCTGCAGTGGTGCCACAGGGCCCAAGGAGCTTCCTAATATCCCTCAAAAGCAAGGAGCTGAAATTTCAACTCCTCAAAAAACTTCCTCGTAATCCTATTGTTGTGCCAGGGCAAGGGAATACCTTCCTCTAGGGCTGCTCTGTGTGTGTGTGCTTGACTGTATGTACTCCTGCACCCAGTACTAATGTTCTAAAGCCATGAGCTGGGAAATATAAAGTTTATTGCCAGGCCATACTTGCCATGAAGTACATATTTTTCTGTTTCCTGCTTGAAATATCTTAAAGTACCAAGATGTGCTGCTTTTGCAAGTGGTTGCACTTTCTGTTATTATCACCCACAACTAAGTCATCAGGACCATCATCTTTTTTATTTATTTTTAAACTTTTATCTTTTCTGGCATTTATGATGAATAATGGCAAGCAAATCGTCCTCATTATCTGTCTCCTTGTCTCTTTGGCAACACTTAAAAATATATTCCAGGTCATGCTCTCTAAGTAGCAAATGTTTGTATATTTTTGTGAATGTCACTTGATTCAGCTTTTCAGCTGGAAAACAAAGCTCATCTATCATTTGTGAATTACAAGGTATTGAACTATATCTGGGGCCCAATTTGCAGAACCAAACCCCTCTACTAAGCAGCCAGCTGGGTCCAGGGATGCCAGTACCCTTCTATAAACCAGGCTTGAATAGCCCCATAGGTCAGTTTGAGAGCTCATTTAACCAACTGTTGTTTGAACTCCTTAATTTCCAAATCAGATTGGCACCTTTGGGAAAGGCAACCCAGTCAGTCACAACTGAGAAGTAAATAGGTGGGCACGCTGGGAATTCACGTGGACAGTATATTTTGCTCCAAGTGAATATATGGAGCCATCTGTTATTGAGTTAAATAAAAGCATCACACCACCATGTCAATAATGCTGAGTAATATCAACAATTCATCTGAGTCTTCCTTTGTTGCAATAAATCCTGTCTTAAAACTATGTAGGTTCTTTAATGGGAGCCCTTATGATGTTAACTGACAGCTGCCAAGGTATAACTGGTTTTATTTAATTCAAATTTAATTGCTGGATGGAAATGTTCTCATGAAGGCAAAACACCTGGATTTGATAAGCCTGTCCAATAGGAATTTTGTAAGGAACTGCCTTTTCTTCTGGCTGTGCCGTGTTTTCTGGGAAGAACATCATCTGCTGTGCAAGCATGTGCCTCTCAAAGGCAATTTATAATTAATATAGTTGCTTAATGGCACATTTCCCTTGACCATAGCATGCCATGCTGCCCAAACATCCTCCTACACTCCAGTGCCTTGCTGAAAGGCCAGTGGCATTTGTCAAACAGGAGAGAGTAAAGATACTTCTAACAAATATTTCATCCAGTGTCCCTACAGCAGGTCAGTAAGACCATCACGCCACCCCAAATCTCCTATTGTGTTTATGTGTGAATTGGTAATATATGGTCTACTGCCACTGTCCAAAAGGTGTTTCTGCTCAGGAGCTATACCTTTAAATTATATGAATTCCAAAAATTGCTTTAAACTGCAGACAGCCCACTTGGGCTACCAAGGGATTGGTAAATAATATACATAACCTGCTGTTGCTATGCAAATTATGTATCGTGGCATAAAGGTAATTTTTCTGGGAAGAAAACTTTATTGAGTTTGAGGTGGCATCCCTTTCAAAGAAAAGAGGACCTAAATGAATTGAAAAACGAGTGAAAATTCTTTTTTAGAACTTGAGCATAGTTGTTGTTTTGTTTATAAAATAATCATGTTTCAATTTTCTCACCTCTCCTGTGCTTTGCTCTATCGTAATTAAAAGGCTATTGAAAGAGCTTCATAAAGCTTTTCTTTCTGGTAAATTATTTATAGCTTGTAGATTAAATGAAGCTTTCTGCAAATTAAGCTGAGTTTAGTGGCCATTTTTGTGTCACAAACACACACACAAGTTGTCAAAAAGAAAACAGGAAGAACAAAACAAAGATTAAAAATTTCAAGTAAAATGAAAAATGTCATGTTAAAAAGCAAGTAATTTTTTGCTTTTAATAATGGGCACTTGAAAAAGAAAATCATTGACCTCAAACAAATTACAATGCAAATCAGCATAAATTTTTCCAGTTGGGTCAAAATACTCTGGGGCGGGAGAGAGGTAGGAGTACCAGGGAGGAAAAGCATTCCCATTTCCAGTTGACCTGTGATTTGGTTTGCTAATTCTAATTTAATTTACTAAATAAAGGGTATTGTTTCAGTAATTCCAAGCTGATAAGTACTAGAAATACTACTAGAAAGAAAAGCCTAGATGATATTTATCTGCTATCTTGGAAGTGATATTTAAGATGCAAACATGGAATAAAACACGCTGCAGCATCTGTGGACACATAAACAGATGGCCCATTGAAAAGTGAGGTTCAGAAAGCACAAACTGAGCTATGATTTGTTTGGGGGTTGGTTTAATACTCTTGGGATGGGGCTAAATCACCCTTAGTTTTGTTTTACATGTTCACAGGATGGAACAAAGTGAATTTCAGCTGCTGTTGTGATATATGCACAAGGATGTAACTAAATCTGTTTCAGGGTCGGTGTTCTGTTTTTATAGCTCTTTAAAATGGGCCACATTATATTGCTGGGACTTCATTCTTCATGTATGGTTGGGTTAATTGGCTTAAAGTCAAAAGGCAGTTCAATGCTCACTTCTGCAGCAGTGCAGAATGGCCAAAGTACTTCTGGGATTTCAATATATGTTCTTAAAGCATTTAAGTGCTTCAGCTTTCTCATTTTTACATTAGAGGCAGGGGGAAACAAGACTGTGCATCAGCGAGGAATGGTAGTTTTCTTATATTTCTCAGTTCATTGAAATAAATATGTAATAAAAAATCCATCACAATCAGCACTTTCCGTTTATGTTTTCAAGCTAAGGGACTAGCTAAAATGCAAACATACTTTTGCCTATTCTATAAACTGAAATAATGGACTTAGTATAATTTTACTTGTCAATAGAGTAATAGACAACAAAAGTGTTTACTATATTTTATTACCTAAAGCTGTTTTCACTACTTTTCAAACCATGTACTACTATAACCCTTGTCACAGTCTGCAAAGGGCTTGTTTTCTTCTGTTAGATTCCAAGCTTTCTTGCAGTATTGTGAAACCAGTTTAACATCTGACCTTTTAGCCAGCAGACTGGAGAGCTGCCCTGCTGAGTCTGTGGAGAGGGCTTGATTGCTCGGCTGGGTAGTGCAGTATTTTGGATATGCAGATGTTACTGACTGAAGTATATTATCTGTCTTGAACACCACTTGAATTTATGCTGAAGCTTTCAAGTTCTATTCTTTGAATGGGTCCCACAGTAATTGAATTCTCATATTGTGCACAAAAACAAGTGGTACCTTATGTGCAGGGCTGAGAATTCCAATGATTTTTAAAAATTGGCATGAGAAGGCTTTCAAATAAAAGGACTCCAACACCTGCAGCAATATTCTAGCTACAGGTTCTGCTGGTTTCATATAGAAATTGATTTCTATTACTGACCTAAGAATGACAGGAAAGATGACAATGTGCTGAGCATTGTTATTGCACCTCCTGGAGATTTGCTGAAATTTTCAGTCCTTCATTCCTCTTACCTGCCAGAGCTGTCTTCCAGGGCTCAGCAATTTTGTGGAGTTGGTTAAGTTCCTGGGAGCATGCTGCTAAATGAAAGGAGGCTCTCAAAGGGAAGACGTGGGACCAAAGAGTCAGACAAGGTTACTTTGTATGAGAACAAAGTGAAGAAATATTTCCTCAGATGTTAGTTCAGACCGTACCCAAGAAGGACATTCAGCTCTAAAATACCGAGCTGGAGATTCTGGTGGACTCTCGCCATACGTTTTGAAATCGCTTCTGAAGAGAAGGCAGGAATATCCAATTTACTATGAGTTTGTTGGGGGGAAATTGCCACTGTGTCCTGGCAAAACACAGACTGTGATTGATTTTTCCCACAGTAGGAAAGAGAGACCTCAGGGACAAACGGAGATTGAAGGATATGAGTTTACAAAAGTAGAGGTGAAGTAACAAGCATTCTTTTAAAGCAACCAAGGTCTTTGCAGAGTAGTAACAATAACAACTGAGTTCTGGCTATCTAGCTTAACGTAAACAGTGACTTGAACTGAGGTCTTGCTTTGTTAAATCCCATTCAGCTGAGGAGGACTGGTGGGAGAATTTGAGTATTTCTGTTTTAGTTGAACAGCCATGGGAGTTTTCTACCCCCTTTCAGAGTGCAGTACTTGGCTTGAATGCTGCTGCCAGTGAAGCAGCTGCTGTTGACTTAATGGGAATCTATACTGCGCTCACAAGAGCACACAGGTCATGGTTAAACAGCCACCATTATGGCAGAACCAGGGCCTGATTAAAAATATTAAGAAGGTGGAAAGAAAAAAAACTTGCTTGACCTTGAACCCCATTTTCTATGGACTATGTTTAATAAAGAAACCTAAATAAAATCCTTGATTCCTTGCTGTCAGATGCAGAGTGCCAAAACCCCATGTGAAAGGCACGTAAAGCTCAGAGTTGTTCAGGTCTTCTGTCTTTGTGTCCGACAAAAAGGGGTTATAGACAATGAATATAATATTCTTGAAGAATATTATGGTGGTCTAGATTATTTGTGGTCTTGTGATCTAGATTATTTGATTTTAATAATGGTTAAAAAGTTCTTTAGTAATAAACCGCTTCTCCATCTAACACACTGAAAAGAATGGGGCCCATCCTGATTACTTACAGGAAGTCATAAAATCTTCTTTATAGCTAATTGTAATGTTTTCAAAAGGGTATAATTTCCTAACTGCTACTGATGCTCAGTTAATATCCCCTTCATGTGCCCTTCCATCCATAGCTAGAAGACTATTTTATTCCCATACGTTTCTGTTACTGAGCTTTAAATCTTTATTGGGGTTTTTAACTTCAAGAAATATGACTCAAGAAGTTTTGCAGTCGTGCAAAATTTGCCCTAGAAAATCAATCCTGTCATCAGGGAGCACTCCTACCTCCTAAGGTCTGACTGGCAAAAACATGTTTTCTGATTGAGTTCTGCCGGTGGTATTTGTGTATGACAAATAGGACCTCGAAAGAGAAGAGTTTCAGGCAAGACAGTGTGATAAATTCTTCCGCAGAAACATAAATGATTTATTATATTAATATGAATTATTAATAATATTTCATCAGATGTACTTGAAAAGCTTCAACACATTATTGTAAACACTGCACCATTTTGAGTGACTCCAGGTAGAATTAAAGGAAAAAGTAAGACAGGAGTCAGAGCTGAGTATAGGGACTCAAAGTCTCTGAGGGTCGCAGAGGGAAAGAGCTTTTGTTGGTGTTATGAGATGAACAAAAATCCATCAGAAATTTTTTTGCAAGCATCAAGTGTTGTAAAAGTACAAATGCTAGAAAAGAAATGTTTTCATGAGAAGAAAAGTTATCAGTTACAGATGTAGGAAATATTTCACAGTAAACTAAGGACAGGCTGGCAACCCTTTCCTTGTGTTGTCTGAAGCACTATGGTGACTGGAATTGAGAAAGTTCTCCCTTTTCCTCTTCTAAACCTCAATTGAGACCTCCCACTTTGAAACCATGGTAGTTCACATCACACACTGCATAAAACTCCAGCTGTTGCTTAAAGTTTCTACCTCTGCCTTTGAGGCAAAGGCCAAAACTCTCTGCAAGGGGTTACCCCAACTTGGCAAAGCAGATCTTCTCGCTCTCTGTCCAGGGTTTGGAACAAGCCTCACTTCACTGCTCTTGACTAGACTGTCTAAAATGTGGTAAAAATTGATTAATTTTTACTGTATGGATTGGTCATCAGTTTGGGGAGAACCTTCATTTTCTTCAGTGTCCCTGCCATCATCAGGCAATACACAGCATCTCCCCCATTTGTGTTGGAGTACACAACATAGATAATGTTTCTCAAATTTTTAACTGAAAAGAATTGCTTATTTTGTGAGTTCCTTTCCAATCTTGCTTCATGTTGATAACATCTTCTCTCCGTGCTTGCCTAACCCTCTGTATCATTTTCTTCTAACCTTTCTCGAGCCTAATGCTTTGATATAATGCAACTTTCCCTTTATTTCATGCCTTGAATAAAGTTAATGCTTTCAAAGATGCATGGGGCAGCCTATTGTGAAGATAAACATTTCGAGGTCTTTAGGGACTTGAAAGCATCACAGATAACAGTGGTTTTCTTAGAGGAGGTTTCCCCAAGTCTAAGCTAGTTTTTCTTCTCAGCTGAAAGCTGAGTATCTCAAGGACAGCTTAAAAGGTTTTCCCTTCCCTCTCAAGCTATTTCTTTGTCATGTTTTCATAATGACAAAAGCCTGTTCCTTTTTAAAAGGGTTAGAATAATTAGAAATGTATCTTGGCTGGAGCATGAATCCAATATTTGTCTTGGTTCTTTGATGAATTCCTCATAGTCAGGTGTGGCATAAAATGATTTTTTTTTTCAATTAAAATTTATGTTTTTATGTTGTATTTTTATGTCTTTATTGGTGGATGGGGTGCTGAGCCTGGATCCCCAATGGTAGGAGAATAATATGATGCATAAAAATTGTCATGGAGTTTTTGGTCATGAACTTCAAAAAATATTTTTATACTTTGAAATATTTTTTTCCATATATTTTAGGTTTTGGAGCAGGGCACGACTCTGTTCCTTTTAAACTTTCCAGAATATAGAAAGACACTACAGGAAGTGATATTTGTTGAGGAAGCCTGACAGTGTGAGTCACTGGCTCATGTACCCTGGGGAATGTTTGTATGCTGACAAAGATGCATTGACTAAGAGGCTTTGTGTGTAAAAGCTCTAAAGCCTTGGGTGAAATGGGTGTTTTTCTTATGTAGATTCTAAAAAAAAAAAATAAAAAAAAGTAAGACAAGTCACAGATATTTACAAACAAAGAGCATGTTTTCATACAAGTCAGTTGGCAGAAAATTTGGAAGAAAGGAACTTATGTCCTTTTTTAATTATTTGCTTTTGGGCAAGTGAGGTGTGTATCTGACTTTGTGTTTTGACCTCCTAGAGAACAAGAGCTAAGAGCTAAAAAATACAACTATGCCTCTCGGGGCGGATATGTAAGTCTAGGCTATGCTGTTAACTGATCAAGATCAAAATAAAAGCAAGAATTCTATCTGAAGTATTACACCTTCAAAGAGGTAATTTGGTATTTGAATTGATTATCAATTTTTCTGGTTTTAATTTCAGCTACTATTCATCAGTGACATCTATTTTCAATGTTATTTTGTCCATCCTATGGCATTTATATAATGCATAATGGCACAGGAAGGGAAGCTGTTCCATTATTAGGAAGCTTTTTTAAATGCATAAATACAGTGTTCTTAAAAATGTCCCCCCAGAATATCTCACAGCACAAAGAACATGGACATTATATCTCAGCTGTAAACCAAAATAATTTAAATAATTTGGGTAGACTAGAAAAAATATTTTTGTTGTAGACTGATATTTGTGTATATTCAAACAAAATAAATATTTTTTTCATCTCAAGTCCAATTTTATATATTTTAAAACTGTACGTAGTCCCAAAACTTGGACTGTTTTGGAGTAATATGTTGAAATATTCCTTTTACATGTGGTTTACATGCCACAAAACAATACATCTTTTTAAAGATGAAAGCCCATTTAAAATTTTCTAAAATCCCTTTCTCCTTTTTTTCCCAACCATTTCATGCATTGCAAGAAAATATGAGACCAGTTCAATATCTCCCAAGTCTTACTTTCATTTTCTCCAAACCTGTGGCTTTTGATGAACTTTCTGTCTGTGAAATAGTTTTGATCATCTCTACTTCCTACCAAAGATGGTGATGATTTTATCATGGATCAAAATGAGACTTCAGTCAGGTTCCAGTGCTGTAACCACAGCAAAACAGTTTTCTACATTTTCTGCTGAGTTTCTTTCCCACTAAACTAAGTTATTTTAGATGTACCAGCCAAGAGAAATAAGGGATTTTTTAAACATCAAATCTGAACTGCTTCCATAGGTATTCAGTGACTTTTTATGTATTTGAATTAATCACCTGAGAAAAAGTCAGGAAAGAGAATAATGCACATTTACTGTCTTTATTTTCTGCAGTGTTAGGCTTTTTGTTGATACATCACACCGATGTATTTTAATGCCAAACCACAACTCAGCTATTAAAAATGCTTTTAGTTTTTAGTTTTGAATAGTATTATTAGCCTGCTTTACTACCCTTTATGGCTATAATGGCTTCTCAGACAAATTTAAGTGCAAATTAAAATCAAGATGAAATTTACCAATATAGTTTTCAGTGCTCCTATAAATGCCTTTGTGAGCTGTACTATGTTGATTGTTCAACACAACCCTGTTTATCCATGGGCAGTTTCTTCTTCTGGGTTTGATGAATATAATGATAATAAATGTAATATGCTATTAATATAAGTTAATACACTGGGCCTGATTCTACACTCCTACAATTTTATACTTTTATAAAACCAAGTTTTTTTATTATTATTTTACACTTTCATGAACTATTGAGCTGTAGCTTATATTTTCTGTTTGTTTTGGGGAACAGGAATAATACATAAAAACTCAGATAACTAAAACTAAATACATTTGTACATCTTTGTATATTGCTGTTTCTGAAAAGCTTTTCTTCTTTGGGACATTCTGAGACACTACACCCCCTGGGGACAGAGGTTACAAGAAAGCTGATGTGCATGAGGAGTATTACAAAATCTAATATAAAACAATTTCAGCTGGTACACGTTTATGGTCAAATTAGCCCAATTTTTCTTTTGGTATGTGTTGAGTGGAGAACTTGGGCTGAACTCAGATACTGAACAGAAATGAGATCTTGAAATGGGGTAAATATGTTTCAGGTGGTAATTTCTACTACTGATTCCATGGAAAATGTCTTGAATAAAAAATTGTTTAAAAGTTGAGATTCTGGTTTGTGGGGGTGTTCTCAGCTTAATTCCTAGGTAAATATGAATAATATCCTGAAAGCAGAAAGCTCCCATCTTTCATACCAGAGGAGCATAGGAACATGATGATGCCAATCAAGTTGCCTGCTCAGCTCTTAGTGAGCATCCACCAGTATTTTCTCTAGGCCCTTTTCTGCCCTTTTCACAGGTAGTTTGTCGTGATCTTCCTTTCCTATTTTTTGGAAACCTTGCAGGTTTCCAGTGGAGTATTTTTACAAGGTGAAGGAATTCCAATGTGGAGCCTTCCTCTCAACTGCACCTTCCTAACAGAAGCAGTGAGAGCTTGGTCTGACTCTTCAAAGTGTAAGACATAAGAAAATATGTACTGAAATCCATGGAATTTCTCAATGTAGCTTAACTTCATAGTAAACATGCTCTGTGTGTAGGCTCTTTGTGCCCACCATTACTAGGGTAAAATGGCCTGGGCTATCCTAGGATTCCTGTGATCCATGGATGTTGGAGGGCGAGGCTGCATTGAAAGACTGGAAGTTATATATTATTGTTATATAACTGCTTCATGGCTTGATGGCATGTTTGAAAACATTAGGGCATAGCTGTGTTAGCTGAGATTGCCTAAATACCAAGAAAAATACTATTGGCATAGCACTGCAGGGCAAACAGAGAAAGTGCTCTTTCTAGGAACATGATAACACATGCATGGAGTTATTACAATATCCAGATGAATAATAGAAGTGGATGAACTGAGTCATAAATTTGTTGAAGATCTGTGCTCTTTCTTCAAAAATATTCTACTCCTGGGAGACATCAGCAGATACCAGGCTGGCCCGTGATCGTCTAGTTCCTCCAGAAGCAATAGACCAAGCAGAGAAGAGAAGCCTCAGCCTGTTCCAGACTGTACTCATCTGCTATTTCAGAGCTCGCTGCTTCCCTATCCATCCTCCCAAAGAAGCAGGGACACAGGAAACATCAAGTGGCACAGAGCAGGCTGCAAATCTTCCCATGCGTTTTATATGACATGTGCTGGAGAGGTAAAGATTTCTTGCTGCCTTTCCCCCAAATGTAAACCAGAAAAGACCAACTTCTGTTTCATCCTTATGGGGACATAAAACATTTCAGAGGCTCACACAGCACAGAAGGATAAAAAGTAATTTTGTCAGTGTAAATCAAGAAGAAGTGAAGCAGAAAGGTTGTATTTGAGCAAAGGTGTGGAAGTTTCCAGGCAAAGTCTGGAAGTGGACTAGGGGGGGTCTCCATACCCAGCAGAAGACATTTTCATTTTTAATTTATTTTTGCAAATGGAAATGAGAAGGTTCTGGACCATGTGACTGGGTGGATGCATAATTAAAAGATAATATCATTCATAATGGAAGAATAAAATTGAACAGTATATTTTTTTAATTACTTTAAGATCAAGGTATTACTTGATACCCCACAGAGATGCATCTAAAATATTGGTAACTGAGCTTGCCATGCAGAACAGATGCAATCTACATCTTTGATAAGTGCACCCAAACCAACCTCAGGTGTAACTATTTTCTACTAAGAGGGAAAAGGTCACTTCTGCTGCCAGCAATTTGACTCAAATACCTACTTTAACCTGGTGGCCAGATTCCTGCACTGCCAGCTCCTCAGACTATCAGAATGAAACAATTCAAAGGAATTGAAGAAAAAATGAATAATTTCATGGATTTGTTTTCCTGCCCTGAAAATAGGATTAAGTATTGGTCAGCACCTTTGCTTAGTGACTCCTGTCTCTGAATGCTGTCCCCCTGCCTGGTGGTGGCAGTGACAGAAGGATGTGTGGTCTCAGAAGAGGGGGCTGGGCATGGTCTGTGTTAGCATCCCCTTCCTTGCTGGCTCCACAAGCAAACCTGCTTATGGTGTATGCCTCCCTCTGCAGCAATTCTGGTCTCTAGCCCTCCAGCCCCTGGCTTAGCTGGCCAGGACTTGTCTTGGACTTAATGTGTTGTCCCTGTACATCACACACTAATACACAACTGTGGAGCTGCAAGCCTTCCTTGGAGCTCAGGAAAATTAATGGGAGTTTGCTTCAGAGGTTTCTTGCTGCTGTGTCCATGCTCTTGGCAGACAAAAAGCCATTTTCTCCAGCCTCATTAGATGCGCATCTTGCTTTCAGATGCTGGTAGGGAGTCTGTGGCTTGCCTGCTCTATTTTCCTGTTCTTTACTTTCCCTGGTGCAAATCCCCCCATTTTCAGGTCTAATTTGGATCTTTTTATGGCAACTGACTGACACCTATGAAATTCCTTTCACAAACCAGGAGATTTTCTTGTCCTGCATATTGCAAACTTTCAGAGACCAATCTTATTATTTTTTCTCCTTAATTTGTTTTCCTTTTACATCCATGGGAAAGGGATAATTCCTTCCCTGATTCTCTTAGAAAATGATATAATCTGGGCATGGTACCACGATGTCTCAGCAAATTGTTCCTGTTGTGCTTTCTAATCCAAACAGTATGTGCTATATATGTGAATGCAGCTTAGTGTGTAATCCTTTCTGACCATAGTTCTGGTTGTAGCTGGTAACTGGTAACTTTTCAAAAAATCTCATTAGCTTGCTGTAGATAGGAAGCTTAATAGATCACAGATGACAAATAAGATTTTAGAGTGTGCTGTGTGAATTCCATAGCAGTGAATTGTGTGTGTGTGTGAGAGAGATATCCTTGTTACTGCAGAGAGAAGTGCTGCTTTGCTTCAGTGTGTCTGGGACATTTTAGGACAGAAACACATTTCAGCAGATCTGTGGACCAACCTATTCAGAGAATATAGGAAATGAACCTTGAAAGTGCAAAGACGGGATCCAGCCCTTAGTCCATCCCTGAAGGTAATCATTCCCAAACTGATATGTTCATTTTCTTTTTCAAATCTAATAGACTCTTCCACACCCATAGTTGTTTTTCTCATCACAGTTTCTCCCAGCAAATAGCCACTTCCTTCCATCTTCATCCGAGAGGCTCCTTCCCTTGTGCTGGAATTGTCTTCAGGCAGGTTTACCATCTCCTTGTTCCTCTCTGTAAAGATTTTCTGGCGGTAATGTAGGTGCTGAAGGGCAGATGCAGCGAAGCCTTTCTTGTTCTACTCTCTTACAATTTGAAACAGAAGACTTTGGGATTTCTATCTGGTATTTAAAAAAAGAAAAACAACTAGGCTAGGACTCCTCAAAGGGAAAAAAGTTTTTAATAGTACTGTGCTAAATCTGATTTTCTATTACATAGAATATATCCAGAGCATATTGAATATTAATAATGTTTAACATTGAATCTTCATAATTTCTGGATTTATGTACTAAGATAGCATGTATTGTGTAACAGCTTTGTCAATAATTGTAGTATATAAATTTTAAATAGTGGAAGAAACACTTGGAAATTAAGTTTGTTTTTAGATTGTTTGCTTCAGCAGGGGAGTACTTTCCACATTTTCAGTCCCAGGAAGAACGATATATTGCAAGCTTTAAATGCCTTGTCAACTCAAGGTTAGCTAAGAGTCTGTTTATCATGTTTAATCAGGAACAGAGAGAGTACCCAGGGGATGGGGAAACTGAACATGTTATATGGTTTCAGTATAAAACATGAGGGCAGCACCAGTCAGTCATGATTTAGGTGTAAATGAGCAGGTATGGATAAATTGTCCAGCTGGTGCAACTAACAGCATTTCTAAATCCCTGATCAAGCATATTTGCCCTTGGTGATCCTGGCTAATACCCAGCAATAAGCTGTTCCTTAATGTGTGAAGGTGTCTTTTGAAAGCACTGTGGCAGAAAGGTCAGATCCCAGCTTTTCTTCCTCCTGTGGAGAAATTCTCCTGCTTCAGAGCCCAGCTCTGAGCCCCTTCTCTCCAGCACATCAAGCCTGGCACTGGGCAGAATCACAAGCTCTTGTCTTGTTGCAGAATGTAGTCCTGGTTGACATGAGAGCTTTAACATCCTCTTGCTTCACTGTGTCCTCGAGAAGGGAAAAGCTGCAGGATACAGGTGGTGGTGTTTTAGGAGGCCAATGGATGCAAATGGAAACAGGCTTTTTGCATTATTAACTTGAGAAATTATTCCTTTTTTGGTGGGCAGAGAGTCTTTAGTGCAGGAAGAAATACAGGCTCTTCTTTCATCTTTAGCCCCTTTGGAAAGTGGAAAAGCCACTGAGGGGTTTTGCTGTTGCCCTGAATCCTCTCCACATTTTTCAGAATTATTTGGAGCAAGAAAGTATGACTTGAATGAAAATGTGCTATGACTGTAATCATAAAAACTTTTCTCAGGTACCAGCAGGCTTTGTCTCCTCTTCCATCTGCTTCAAGACTGATGAAATAACCAAATGCTTTGTAAAACCTCTAGTAAAGTCACAAACCTGTGCTGAATGTGCAGGATCTGCTGGGCCACTGGAGAAACAGCAATAAATACACTCCTGTGCCTCCCTCATGATGAGGTGACTTCAGCAAGGCTCATAATGCATTCAGCTTTGGGCACGTGGATGTCTGACTGAAGTGCAAACCCTGTGTGTACCTCTGTGCCAGCCAGGGTCTCACTGCTTTGGGTCCTGCAGGATTGAGGTGTTCACCATAAAGGCTTTGAGAGGAATTACAGGATGAGCCATGCAGATGGCATGGCAGCTCTTCTGGGGCCTGAAATGTCTTTCCCCAGGAGGGATGGGATCATTTGTTCATCCCCAGACAGGAGCAAGCCTCCCCCTCTCTGTGCACAAGGGAGAGAAATATAATCTGCAATGTGTGAGGAAGGAACTGCCAAAGAAACATGTGAACTCCAAGATTGTGCTGAATGTTTGTATTGGGCTTAATGTTTGTATTTTTCCAAGCTTGTATAAAAACTATTACACAGTAAGACACTCAGACTTTAGTGAGTCTTGGAATGAGTCCTTACTTTCCTTCTTTCTTTTCTTTCCTTTTTTTTTTTTTTTTTTTTAGTTTTTTAAATTCTGTAATATTTATTCCAAAGATGCTCAACCAAAACACCAAAGTTTAATAGCAACATTTTGTTTCATATGGCAATTCCACCTGGAGCTCAGTAAATATGATTAATGCTTGCAGCAAGAAACTAAAAAGGAAGCAACTTGCTGACTTTCCTATGTACTTGTGCATTTAGAAAAATAAATATTTTCTGCTTCACAAACATGCTGAATGAAATGCATGTCTCATTTATAACTTAAATAGTAATAACAGTGTCCGCTGCATGCTGCAGGCTGAGTTCTGACAGAGCTGGATTGACAGTGTTTGCTCAGCGGAAGCAATAAACAGATCAATAACTAAATGTAGCTTGGGGGGCTGGAGGTGTGACAAGCCAACCATGATTTCAGAGTCTTGCTGGGACCCTTATTAAACTCATTTGTACATCTGAAAACAACTGTTGCCTCATTAGGTTAAAGGTAGCTGCAAGTATTGGTTTGAAGCAGGCTTGAATCCTCTCTGTGCCCCAGAGGAACATGGCTGCTCTTTTGGAAGCCCAAGCAGCAGTGAAATCTAAAATGTAATTAAGAAAAAAGACAATATTTGAGGTTTGTTTCATTCACTGGAATTGTTTAGTTGTCAGTGATGATCTGCACTTTTCTTTATGAGAGAGGGAAGAAAATCAGATCACAGGATATGCTGAGTTCAAAGATATATTTACCTGTTCTCCCCTACTCCTTCTCTCCTGTTACTCCCCACTAGGGCATGGCAATGGATCTCCTGAGGGAAGGAAATAGCTTGCTCCTTCTCATTGCTTTGCTGGAAGAAGTGAAAATGAAAGTTTTCCTTGCCTTCTTGCCAGCTGACTGCAGGAGCTGACTGTCAGGGGAAAAAGTTCATTCTTTTAGGGAAACAATCAGTCAAGTTCCCACTTTTTCCCTGTTTAGGGCTACCACAGGAGGTGACCTCACTCAGGCCCTGGCTGCTGTGCTTTGGCAAGAGGTGTCCCTAAAGTCACAGGCAGGCCTTAGAAAGGTTTTCCTTGTCTTCCAGGCTAGAAGGAGGACTGTCACCCATCTGGAGGTCAGACAAGGCGACAGACTTCAAGGCTTGAGCACCAGGTGCACGTTCTCCTTTTTCATCAGACTGTGGGGGCAGGGATGGGGCCACTGGCAGGGAAAGAGCTGCGTTTCAGGCGAGCTGCCGAGGTGCTGCCACAGGCTCTGTGTGGGCAGAGCGCGGCTGTCTCTCGCGCTTTTCGAGTGGAAGTGCCTGGTCCTTCTGGAAAGGCTGCTGGAGTGTCTGGCACTCGGCGCGCTGGAGCGAAACACGGGCTGCTCCCAAATGGCTCCCTCCAGCAGGAGGATCAAAAAGGGTGCTGACCTCACTTTCACAGGCTTCTTTTTGGCAATGACTTTTCTTTGACTCTCTGACTTGTCAATACTTGATATTAGCTCCTTGCTCTATCTCTAATTAAGGATCATTTCAGTAAGGATCATTAAGGCTAGGGTAGGGAATCTTGGGGAGTAAGGCCTTTAGTAGCAATTCCATCTTCCAGTTTAAGAGCTCATTTTGCCTGCTTTCACCCAAGAAAACATAGAATTGAAATGGTTTCAGCTGCTTTTAATTTTTAATTTTTGGAAATATGGAGTGTCAGACATTGATCAGCCAATAGGAATGCCACGTATGTGTCTCTAAAAGCAGGTGACAAGAGCATCTCTGGGCTGTGTGCATCAGCAGAAAGGAGCCTCTGCACTGTGGGCAGCTGTTCTGTCCCGTGGGATGCCTCCTGAGCTCAGTCCATGAGGATTCCATGAGTTCTTGCATAAGAGCATGGCTGTTCTCTGCTGGCTGGAACTGTAGTGCCTCAATTACTGCCCTGCTCTCTGTAACACCTGTGACTCAAAATGATCCAGACCATGCACAGAAACCCACGGTGCCAGTTAAGTGACTAAAGGGAGGTGAGAAGGATCTGACTGCAGATTTTGCAAAGATCATTTTATTTTTGCAGAATCTGCTTCAGAGCACACGCAGATGCTCTGTCATAAAAGGTTACATTTGCAAAAGCACTTAATTCCATGGGGTTTAGATATTGATTTAAATTGGAGTCACACAGGCATGCACTTTGAAAATATAGAGGAAAAATTAGACTAGGAGTCACACCTCAAATAAAAATAAATCAAATATAGTGCAATTTGAAGATGACCCAGAAAAGAGAACATCTGGTTTTGGTTTAAATGAACAAATATTTTTTAAAAGAAAAAAAAACTGGAAACCATAACATTTTCTTAACTTAAAGTTTATGTTTAGTGATACATCTCTGTGTAAATATAAAAATAATTTATCCACAGCCAAGATGGCAAGTAAAAGGGAGGAAATGGCAAGGAGAAACAGAAGTTTCAGCTAGTGCTGGAGTAATCAAATTCCTCTTGGATATACTGGAGAAATAGCACAAAATATCTGACCCCTAGGTTTTAGTGATCATCTAAACAGGTTTGAATTGACAAGTATAAGAGGTTCCATTGGTAGCATGCAACTACAGATAGCAATATATGTAGATCTTTATCTTCATTTCTGCATACATAGAAATAGGATAGTGATATACTGTAACCAAAATATTGTTTTATCTTACTGCTAATCAGATCCTTAATTCTTTTAAAAGTATAGTTTAGCTTAGTATGTAGAAATTCATAAAAGTTCAAAAGAAAAATGAAATTAACAAAGCTTTGTATTCTAGGCGATAAATGCATTTTCACTTTTCATTTTACAATGGTAGAACTTAGAGGGGGAGCGTCTTAACCAAACAAAGGTATGAAAATATATTCAACTTTCATTTGTGAAATGAAGGAAGGTGAATGATATGAATCGGTGTGTTCTATACAAAATTGAGAAGGAACACTTTTTATACAGAAGCCTTTAGGTGTCTGCAGTTATTAATGCAATCAAGGCTGCAGCTTTATTACACAGGTTTCTATATATCTGTATTTCTATTGATTTTTCGTAAGCGGATATTTTTGACTTTACTAAAAATGTACAAGGCTCACCAAATTTCAGAGCTGTTCTCCATTATCTCAACTCTTCTTTTGATGGATTTAAGAAGCAAAATATTTTTTTTCCTACAGGATTGCCAAGTATTTTTCATGAAATAATTTTCACAGTGGTGTTTGTACTGTTTTCTGTTTCCTAAGTTTTACATTTTGCCTTATAGTGATATCTTAGATGCTGATTTCTGTTTGGGTTTTTTTTCAGTGTACTGAAGGACAATTACAAATAAGAAGTAATCTTATTTAAGTGTATTTAAAAAGAAAAAAAAAGAATTTATTTCTTTACAGAAACAATTTAAACAATTCATAGAGTCCTAAATCATGTTTTCTAGATTGCTTCAGCCACTGGGGTATTTTTACCTTGATTATTTAAAATGCTCACAAACCAGTGCAAACACTACATTACATAAAAAATATTTTAGTGGGAGAGGAAGAATTAATTGCTGCATACATTGTACATCTGAGTATTGAATCATAATTTGCTCTAGTAATTAGTTTTGAAAATAGAGCCAGTAAGATGGATAAACTAACAAAGTAAGATGATTTGTTTTGCCAACCCCCATGAGATTTTAATTTACAATATGTAATTGAAAGGAATATTTGGTGAGGTGCTATTTCTGAAGGATAATTCAGCAGGACACATATGACAGAGAGAAAAAAAGAAATGTTATCTTTTGAAATTGACAAACTACATGTGGAAGGTTGTCTTATTTTCTTTCACTTAGTATAAACAATCTAGAGATTTTTTTTTCTGTCTTAGTGGGATGAGGGAAACATCCAGCACTAAATTTCCATGACGGAGATTATAAATCTCTTTCTTGTTTAACCTTTGCCAAACTTCAGAGTCACAGAGGTGAAATGTTCTGTGCCTGAGGTCTCATGGAGGCTGTTCCCAGCATTAGTTGCTAAGGAGTCAAAAGGATGCCATCAAATGCATCAAACACACATCAAATGCATGTGCCTTCACATCATCACACTAAAGACATAGTCCTTGCTTTTGTGTCTTCTTAATATGCAATGTTTTGGCATGAGAATTCACCAGCTCTAGTCTGAAGTGTGTTTAACTCTTAACATTTACAAAGATACTTTTCTCCTTTTCAGGAAAGAGTTAGTTGAGAACTACTTCATGTAAATCAGCGTGATTCCAGGGGTTCGATAATTAAAACAGAGCGAAGCTACTTTCCTACCTTAATTATTTATACTTTATTATCCCTTATAGCTATGAACATTGTGGAATTAATGATGCTTTTCTAATTTATATCAGCATGGGCATGATATATTGCCCAATATATGTAACCTAATTGGTAAGCAGTGAATGTTGCTCCCTTTAAGCACAGGTAGACTTCTTCCTGTGAAATTCATTAAAGCACATGGAGTGGCTCCTGACTTTGTATTGGACCTCATTTAGCAGGCATCATTAACAGGAAGCCCCACGTGTGTGGTTTAACTCAAAAAGGGGAACTTGTTCTCTCCCCAAAATAATTCCAACCTTCTGCTTGCTTGAGGAAGAGTGAGCGTGTGTGCGTGCACCTGTGTGCAGGTGAGATGTGAGAGAAGAGGTGAAAGAGAGAGGGCTGCAATTAATTTGAACACAGCTGCTATGGGAAATGCAACAACTCATTTTTCCTCAACGAACAAAAAGTTAGAGGCGAATTATCCAAAAAAGGCCCAGTAATAATTATGAAGGCTACTAAACCAAAAGCATGCCTCTGACCTTCTTGGTGCTTCCATATTACAATAAATATTTTATGGCTGTGATTTCCACAGGCCTTCAGTGAGACTCTGTAGGGACTGAACTGAATTATAGATACAATGATGAAGAGTCTGGAATCCATTTCACATGTCCCTGACCTGTGTATGATATTTCACTTTACTCCCCCTGAACAGAATCAGGCTCCACATATTATGTTCATTAGCCATTGTAAACCCCTGCTCTATATTGCATGGACTGAGAGGAAATAAAACAGCAGTTTAGGAAAGAGGTTGGGTCAGAAGAGAAAAATTCTGTTAGGAAGCATGAATCCACTCACTTCTGTAGGATAATTATAAGTATTTGCCTTGTAGGACAATTTCTTTGCAGATACATTCAAACATTTAATTAATTAAACTGTAAATTAATACACTTATCTCCTACTATTTATTAGTATAATTAAGGGTATGGAGGGAACAGAAGAAAAAAAAGGGGAATAATGGAATTAAGAAGAATTTTGTGAGGAAGGATGGTTTTGTGATTAATGGAGACAGGAATCTCTGTACCACTTCTGCTCTGCTGCTAAGACTCCAGACAGCTACTGAATTACCCCTCTTTAAGGTGGGTGTAGTAATCTTTACATTCCAGGTATATTTGGATTATAAATGTTTTAGGGCACATTTGTCTTGGGCAAATGCCTGTAAAACCCAAGACAACTGCAATCTCTTTTGAGACCCCAACAAGAAGCCCGTGATGATGTTTTTAAATTTCTCTCCTAAGTATTTATGCTTTCTGTCTACTCTCTGGGCCAGGTTGGAGTAGATTATTTCCATTTTCACTTCCTTTTGCCAATTTAATGGCTATTTGCCATAGCCATCTCCACTCCTTTGGCGTTATCTCACCTTCTAGATGTTTTTTTTGCCACCTATTATGCTGCTTGTCTGTTTTTGATTTATGACTGATGTGACGTTCGAAATGAAAAAGAAGTGTCAAGCTACCAGAACGAGAGAGACATCCAGAAACCTGAGCAGTTTTTCTACATCTTCTGGGAAATATCTCTTCTCTTACTTTTCTTTTAAGATGCACTTGAATAAAGCTTGGCTTGTTCATGTCAGACTGTTCTGGGCCTTGGTGCTTTTGGTTTCTTCTTTTCTCTTTTCTTCTCTT
>VZRX01013775.1:0-12717 GCA_013398075.1 Notiomystis cincta
ATGTATACTAAATGATAGCTTCACAGAATTATTATTATACTTTTAAAGAAAATATATTTTTAAAACATCAATTCAGTAAGAACATTGTATAAAATTCATCTTAAAAAGGTCTTACTGATTTTTATTGTATATTACTACGTATTGTAGGACACCACCATTATAGTCATATTTTTGAACTGCATCTCTCACAATCTTTAAAAGTCTTAGGAGAATATCCATATTTTTATTGCAAAACTAAGCTAATGGAAGTGTTAGAATATCTGGAAGCCAGCAGCCATTCCTCTTCAAACATTAAGAGCAAGGAAGCAGATACTCACTTCAGTGAAGATTCAATTCTGCAAGGCTATGACTGCCCTAAAATGTGTGACATAAAAAACTTGTAATGAACTTGGGCTAATAATTTTACTGCCAGGCCTGAATCCCATGAGCTGGAACTTTCATGGGAGTAACTGTGAAAAACACAAACCTATGAAGGATGGAAAGCTTCTATTTTGGGAATTGACCTGGAGGGTGGACAAGACCACAGTAAGTTATGGCACTGGTTGTGTCTCATCCTGCATGTGCTGTAAGACTCCTTAGAAATGGACACTCCTGCACCCACAGAGGTATTGTCAGCTCAACACCACACGCTGCTGAATGCTTTCTGCAGCACTAGGTGCACCAGAGTTATGAACTGGGGGATAAATTCTGCCTTTGATTGTGGAAAAATCCCTGAAGCAATAGCCTTTGATAGAAATTTCTAATGAAACAAGTTTGTCTGCTGAAAAGCAAAGGGTAGAGTTTAGCTGAATGTTAGGTCTTTTGCTCTAAAGGTATATGTTTTCACTGACATAGGTTAAATTACTTATTTTATGTAAACACAACTTGATACATTAATAATTTGGTTTATTTTTAAAAGAAACATTGCTTAGAAAAAGTGTTTTAATCTCTATCACAAATTGTTATATTTTTTGTCTGAAATTGTACCTCATGCAGACAAATCTTAATTATAACGACGACAAAACTATGCACAGAATAAACTGAGTTTCCCTAATATCATTACTAAGAGAGACTACATAGGAAGTTTGAACAAGCTAATATGAGTATGCATATGTGAGAGAAAAATGATGGCACACTCTTCATTACAGAGTCCTTGGAGAGTCCTTGATCTGTCAAATTACTGACATGATACTCTGTTACTGCTTCATTGGAGCCCCGATGCCCTGTCATGTCAATATACACAAGGGAGATGAATTTCGCAAATACATCTGGGCAGAAACAGAAATAGAGCACTGAGAACAGAACTGACGACAGTTTGCCAGTAAAATGGTTTTCCATTAAGAAATAACATTTTGATTTATTTTCTTTTCTGATTATCTAACAGGTACCAGGGACAAATATATGGAAGATTTCCTTTCTCGAAGTGCTCATGCAGCATCCTAGCAGGACTTTGTAGATTATACCCAGATGTTACTAGTCTGTCCTCTAGTTTAGGAACAGTAAATCTCATTGCTCTGGCTTCAGAACCTCTGAACTTCATGGGGTGAAAGGAAAGAGAAGCAGGTAATTTTGGAAAACTCTGAAATGTCAGTTCACTTTTCTCCAGAGAAAACTCAGAAATTCTGTTTAACCTTTTTTAAAAAAAAAAAAAGTTGGTTTTAATCCAAAATTGTATGTATGAATATTCATGTGCATATTTATGCAAATATACAGCAATGCTCAAATGTGTCAATATTCTTCAGAATATCCCAAAAAAGAGATTCTCACAGTTGTCTCAGATAAACAATAAGATATGAACACATTAGGTACCATGAAACCATGTAAATGTAAAGACAAGCAAGGGCTATGTCTAAATAATGATATCAACCCAATATGAGCAAATCTGAAAAACAAAACAGCTGTAAGGATATGATGCCTGCCCTGCTTATTTCAGGGACTTTTCTTCAAAGTGTTTCTAGCCTGCTCCCATGGACTAAATGCCCAGTACTGTCTAGGATGTAAAGAATGCTCCTTGAAAGTTATTTTCTACCTTAATTTCATACAGTTAATGCACTTCACTACCACTGAGGTGATCAGATATTCACTTCAGAAACATTCATGACAAGCATATTCATGTACAAACTTTTACTACCTATGCACTCTTCTCTTATCCTCTAGTAGCCATTGAAATTACTGAAATTGAATGCTATGGGATGAAGTCTTTAAATGATACACTGTGAATCGTGCAAGTGATTCACTGAGATTCACAGCTGACAGTGTATAGAGGTGACAGGTGGTCTTCTATCAAATTGAGAGAGAATAAATGATAGATCTCAGATCAAAAATGCATGTCCATATGGTCTAGCCAAAACTCTGACAGCAGAGAGTGGAATTGAATAGATAGCCATGAATATCCCTACCTAGGACCAGGTGCATCAGCCAGAAAACATTCACCCACTGGATGAGCCAGGCTCACCACCACATTCCATTTCTTGATATAGGTTCTGTTATGTAATTGCTGTGCTCTCAGCAAATTTCAGTGGTGGAGATCTGAAATCCTTCAGAGGATGCGATAGCATGGTGGCTGCTCTGACTTATCCACTGTTGGAGCACACAGGTGAAGACACTTGAAGAAGCAAGTCCATTTACCTCTAAATGCTGTCCTGTATGAATTTATATTGACTTGTACACTTGCATTCCACTAGACCTTCCTTTTCTCAGTCTCTTTCAGCATTGACTTTGCCATAAGAAGAACTGTGGTGAATGTGTTCCATTCTACAGGCTTCACAGTGAGTGAGATGTCTAAGGAATGGGATCAGAGGCCAGGGTTCATCATTCATAAATAATGGATTCTTTGCTTACACAGTAAAGTAAGACTTACTGACTCTTAGAGGCTGGAACTGTTGACTACATATCTCAAAAAACCCATATGTTTCTTGTAAGCAGCTCTTCTTTTAATATTTCAAAGCTTCCAATGCCATTTCTGAGAATGACTAAGTATTTCTCAACCTAAATCTAAAAATGGCTATTTAAACAAGCCAAAAATAATAAAAAACCCACATGTGTTTAAAATTCTTTTACACTATCTACATTTCCAATATCGGAAACATGTAGGTATAGTTATGGATTTAGAAACCACTATGATAGGCCTGTTTAGAAGACTGATAAACAGGTTAAGGCTGAAGCACCAAAACAAAACTTTAGTGGGCTGAAATTCATTAACACATACTACTATTGGATAATTCAATCCATTATCATACAATGTCTATCATTAGGTGTTCAAATTAATTGGTCCTTAGTAATCATAGGCTACATTAGCTGTTAATCCACTGTACCACCAACTCGATATCACATTGCTATTATGGGCTGGTGCAGCCCTTACTGACATCAAGGTAGAGAGTCTCAAGACCCCCTCAAAGGGCAACCTCAAAGAGAAGTGATTTCTTTAATTTTCCGCTTTCCTAACTCTGGATCTTAGGCCCTTCAGTTACCCAGAAAGTACAGTTTCTCTCCTCTACCCCTGGACTCCATGTTGCACAAACCTTGAGGGGCAAGGTGAGGGTTATTTTCCCAAGCCCAGGTGTCTGAAGTGTCTTACCTTCTTCCATGGCAGTTTTTTGTTTCTTTTTTCTTTACTTTGATTTGGTTTCTTGGTTTTGATTTTGTTTTTTATTTTCCCTTATGTTGCTGCTGGTCCTTCCCTTAAAGCAAAAGATGACTTTTCCCATCTCTTGTGTGTGAGCTTCTTCAGTGACCAGCATTTGACCACCAGTGGGGCCTCCACTTTTGATCTGTGTCACATTTTCCAAACCTTTTCCATTATCCCACTCTTAAACTGTACATCATGACAAGAGACACACAATACCAAGATCACACAACTAGCTCCCATAATAAATTAATAACAGCTGGCCAGTACAGGGGCCTGGCATGGTCAGCCTAAGGCACACTCAGAGAAAGGCCTATGGCCATTTATTAGCAATGGCAATCCTATTTTTTATGGGGCCAGCCGATTAAAAAAATGCTTCTCCATTTCTACTACATTAGCATGTGTATTTCTGGAATCTAACAGAAGTAATTTATGGCATGCTAAGTGGGTTTCTATTGTTATGAGTGTGAGAGACTTCTGCTGCAGCTAGTCTCTCTAACTAAGTTGTGTTTCAGTCCCTGATACATCATTCATATATTCCATTACATCTGTCTAAGTATTACACCTACATTTTCACTCTTACACAATATTTTAATACAGCTCAAATTTTTAGTTGTAGAAAGTATTCCTGACAAGATTTTCTAAATGAGGGCACAGAGAATATAAGAAACTAATCCTCAGTCTAGCAATACAATATAAGGCATGCATAATTTCACACTTTATGTGTTTTATGTAGTATACATGACTGACTGTTGGAGTTATAGCCTAAGAGATTTGATGCAAGTCAGGCAAGAAATACTTTGGAGAGCCAGGAATAGAATCTAAATCTTCTCGGTTATGCAATGTGTCTTTTCACAAGATTGTCCCAGTCAATATTCTGTGAAAATATTAGTAATATACAAAAATGCTTTTCTATACCCATCATAGGAATTCCTATCAGTTACATGACAACACCTTCCTATAATGGACAGAGAAACACTTATTAGTGTTTTTCAGTTTGCAGTAGTCATAACTCCCATCTGTTTTTTTCTTTCCTCTTCAAGATTTTTACATAAGTACGGTACAATTTCAATATTTGGTATTTCAGAATTCTGAAAAGCAGTGAGATTTTCCTTTTCAGAAAAACCCCAAACAAATGAACAAATAAGCAAGCAACCACAAAAACAAAACCACAAAAAAACAACACTCCCTACTGCTTCCAGAATACTTTGCAAGGTAAAGCACTTCAAAATGAATAAGGAACTGCTTTTTTGTCTCATTCCATGTAAATCCCTAACCTATAATCTTAAGGCAGCCATATCACATTTTTAGTGAGATGGTGTTATTTAGACCACAGAGAGGTATTTAGACTGCATGATCTTTGAGCTGCAGGTTTTCAGGTCAAGCTCCAATAAAAAAATGTCCTAATTATTTTATTTTAACTATATCTCCCTGACGTTTTTTTCCTGTGGCCTCTTCCATATTTCATTGCTTCAGTCTTGATACATCACTCATGCAAGGTATTTTAAGATCAGTTACCAAGGTTATCATCAGCTTGCTTGCCATTATCTTGTCCTTGTAAAGGATCTTTCATCAGATTTCCTTTTCTGTAAATCATTATGCAGAAAGGAAATAATTTGCTATCCTTAGTTCTATCTTTAGTAAAAAACTTTCATTTTCCGCAATAATATCCACATGTAATGCTGAATAAAGATTTGTGAACCTTGTGGTCTGTAGATTTGTTGCAATCCAAAAGCAATAGAAGACGATTTTGAATATTTCTGAAGTTTTCAAAGAGATGAAATAAAATTAAATCTTGAAAAATCATCAGTTTTGTTAGAAAGTAAAAATAAAACCAAATTACGACATTAAATAAATGTGAAACTACAGATCATATTAGGGTCTAGATAAAATTGAGAAACATCTGTCAGAATTCTATTTATATTAGGGTTTATTGTTTCAGTAAAAATGAAATTAATTTTATGAGATAAAAGAAGCTCTGCCTTGCTGTCAATTAGAATTAAAGAAACCCAAAGATTTATACCTATGAAAATAAGATACTTTGATAACATTGATTTGACTGAAAAATAGATACTTGTGTATGCACTAAAGCAACACAATGAGCAAAAAAGTATTAGTGAGAAATAAACTCTTACTCTTAATTATGATTAGTTTTATCCTGTTTATATCTACAATGACCAGTTGTTTCATAATCTATGTTGTAAGACAGTCAGTGTTAATATTTATACATTTGTCCCCGGATTAGTTAAGATGTTGATGTAATAGCTAACTAATCTTCACTGTAAACACTCCATTGTCTTATTCTAATTCCATAGAAAGTGACATTGAGATGAGTCAAGTGTCATTGAACAGTTTTAAAGCATGAGTTTGTTAGCTTTCTAATTCTTGTTCTAAGTGCAGCTGTCTCAGGGGATGGGAACCATCTATTTTAGATCCTGGTAACGGGAAATAGTAATGCATAGGTTTTATCTTTTGGTATTACCTGTTTCATTCTACTTTAAACTTCAATTGCTTGACAAGGAAACTGTCATTCTTCATGTGGTATATTGGACATGGTGCCCTTTGGAAATTGTCAAAGATTTTAAACTAGATGGGCTGATTATAATAAAATCTTTCCTGGCCCAGAAAGGAGGAGCTGGGGACCTTTCATCTAACACTCAAGTCTGTTAAACAAAGTAGTACTGAACATAGATGAATAGGTTAGATCTTTCTGCTTTGAACTTGTGCTACACTTGAGTTTCCTGAAAAAAAGCCCAGCATTTTAAATGTGAAGAAACAAAAGAAGAAAAGTAAAAAAGCAGATTTGGGTTATAATTATCCCAAACTTTAAAATGCTTATAATCAGTACTATATTATCTCTGTTATAGGATGATAAATCCAGTTTCAAAGCACTCATCTGAAACAGCTGGTCACCATTCTACACAAGTAGTGTTGAAACTGAGGAAGGGAAAATTTAGCTTTAATGAAATAACTTGCATCAGAAGTGTTGATTCTTCAAGCATTAAAATCCATCAGCATTAAAACAGGTTAGAGATTGAAGAACCACACTAAAATGCTACGTTAAAATATGCGTTTTATTCTGTCTTTGTTCAAGGTTCAGAAAAGACTCATAAAATAGATTAAGTAGATGCTTCAACATAATCATCCAGAAAGGGCTCAGTTAAATATGACTTTTGAACTCTCACAAGAAATTATTTCTTAAATGCCAGTGTTGACTGTAATTTCCACTTCAAAGGATCAAATCCATAAAATGACCTCTTTACTGCCACAAGGCTTGGGAAGAACAGTCGAGTATATTTTTATGATATAATTTTGATATAGAAAATTTGATTGACATTAATTTTGTCTAGACTAAAACATTAGAGATGGCAAACTTAATATCTCTTCAGCTCTGTTTTCCACTTTTCAAATAAAAATATATCTGTAATAGAGCTGATCACAGAATTTGAGCTTTTAAAATATTTTTGTAAATTTAATAGACAAAGATGGAAGACATAATCACTTTACAAGTGATTTTTAAACTGTTTATTAAATGTATCATCTTACATATGTTTTGAGTAGCATAATAATCTATCGTAAGTGCAACTTGCCCCCAATTTCCCCCAAGAAATTTATACAAAGACTATACTAATTCATGTCATCTTAATCAAAACTTTCTCTTTAATGAATAAGCCATTCTGAATTTTCCTATAGAAGGATTAAGAGCAGACAGCCTTCTCAAAATTTCATTATTTTTAGTAGGTTGTGATATAATGAATAAATGAGATTTTTAGTTTACTGTTTTCAGAAGCTGATGTCCAATTTGAGTTGTTTTTTGAGGTTTTATTTCAAGCCAACATGAAAAGTTTTTGTCTTGTTTTCTCATTGGAAACTGATTTCACAGAAATGAGAATGGAAATAGCCGATGATTAAGCTAGGTGTTGAGGGTAGGAAGGATCTACAGAGTGATTTGGACAGTCTGGATAGAAGGGTAAAGGACAGTTTCAGGAGGTTCATCCAGGCCAAGTGCTGTGTCTTGCACTTGAGTCTCAACAATCCCATGCATCATTACAGGCTTGGGGAAGAGTGGCTGGAAAGCTAGCCAGGAGAAAAGGACTTGTGTGTCCTGGTCAACAGCCAGCTGCACATGAGCTGTTCATGTGCTCAGTGGTCAAGAAGGCCAATGGCATCCTGGCCTGTGCTAGAAATAGTGTGGCCAGCAGGACCTGGGAAGTGATTCTTCCTCTGTACTCAGCACCTCAATTCTTGTGTTCAGTTTTGGTCCCCTCTCTACAAGACATTGAAATGCTGAAGCATATTCAGAGAAGGGCAACAGAGCTGGTGAAGGGCTGGGAGAACAAATCTGATGAGGAGCAACTGGGAGAGATAGGTTTGTTTATTCTGGAGAAAAGGATTCTCAAGAATGGACCTTTTCGCTCTCTACAACTTCCTGAAAGGAGGTAGTAGCCAGGTGGATGTTTTCTCCCAGGTAACAAGTGATAGGACAAGAGGAAATGCCCTTGAGCTGTGCCAAAGGAGGATGAGACTGCGTATGAGAAAAATAGGGTGGTCAGGCATCAGAACAGACCGCCCAGAGAAGTGTTTGAACCACCTTCCCCAGAAGCGTTCAAAGCTTGTGCGGATGTGGCACTTGGAGACACAATTTAGTGATCATGGCATTGTCAAGTTAACAGTCAGATGACAGACTTGATGATCTCAGAGGCCTTTTCCAAGCTTAATGATTACATGATTCAAACCTTTGTTTGTCTGTAGAAGAAGCTGGTCACTGGACTACCTTAGAGCAAATTCATACATAAACTCCTCTGTCATTAAGTCTGCAATTCAGTTTACAACTATAGATTCTTAGGAATAACATTTGGTTTAAGTACATTAGTTTGGTTTAGGGTAAGCTCAAGAGCACTCCAAACTCATGTGAATGGTCTCCCAGTTTAGAGAAAGCCTCTGTCCTCAAACCCAAGCTGAAATGTAGTGCAAGCATTCTGTTTTAAATCAAGTTTTCCATGGTTTAATCAGCTTGAGTAATACAAAATTTCAGCTTTCTTTATTTCTTTCTTTTTTTTTTTTTTTCTTTTTTTTTTGTTCTGGTTGTATATATGTTGAATTCTGNATATGTTGAATTCTGATAGCAGTTGTGTAGCTGTATAGACATAATACTTTTTCATACTTTTTTCCTAAAACCTACTCTTTACTAACACATATTACTGTCAAATCCTTTGTTGTAATTTCTGTTCATTATTCATAACTATATAATTGAATATTCATTAATAAATCTTTATTAACTAAAAAATCTTGCAATCCCTCAATTTCTATTATTTATTTAGATCAATTATGTCATGGACTACAGCATATCCCAACCTGTTGAAAAATAAACATATGTGTAATTGTTTTTGTCTTCCATATGATTATTTATTTGTTAGTTTTACCATTGAACACTAAGCAAATTATTCTTCCACAAATCCATACATATAAACTTCCCATTCTCAGAAGGAATTATTGACATCTGACGGTGCAGAAAATTTAACAATTTGCCATTGTCGTAAGACAGCTGAAAAACCTAGGAAAAACTGGGAAGTAGCATTTTTGTTTTGTACTAACTTTCTTTCCAGAACTTAGAGCTCAGTAATCGTGTGCACTAGACAGGAAAGCAAATTAATGTAGACTGTGATTTACAGCACATTCTGTAGGAATTACTATGCACAAGGCTTGGCTCAGCAAGGTGTGGATGGTGCCACGGCTGCCCATTTTCTCACAGAATGAGTGTGCTAGGGTTCTACCCTTTATCACTGCATTGAACACAGTCAGCTGATGCAAAGGGTGTCAATGAATAGCAAAATTTTTCCTCAAAGCAGGCAGAAATAGGGAAACAGACATATGTGAGATAGCAGTGTTCAGAGGGCAAACCAAGCTTTTCAGCATGTACTCATTTTCCTCCATCTTTAAATAAAAAAGAGAAAAATGATCTGTCATTATTTCCCTTTTTTTTTTTTAAAGAAGCTTTCAGATAATAAGAGGTCCTTTAATTAGGTACATAACATGTTTTTAATGTTAGGAGCTAGACAGTTATACAAAGTAATTAGTTTGTTTTTAAAATTTTTATTCATTCTGGGAAATAACTGCCATCCTTTAATGAGGGGTGGTTGAAGAGCTGGTTATTCTGGCACTGTAACTGAGGGTGTTGATAGGAACCTGTAGGGAGTTATATCCTACTGAAGCTGTGAATATATGAGCAAGCATCTTCCCTCATGATATCACTCAAGCAAAGTCACAAGCCTGATGTATAGGGATAAAGGGAAGGGTAAATTGGATGTCTTCTACTAGTCCTACCACATTCGTCATGAAGCACAACAACTCACTGAACTCTTTTCTGGCTACCTGTTAAATGCTGGAATTATGTTATTGAGTCCCATTCCATTTCTCTTTCCATTCTGCATAATCTTTCAGTTCCTAGATTAAATCCTATCTTAATCCATAGCTGAGGGCTCATTTTTAATTTTTGTGCACTGTTAGTGCCCTCCTCTGGATTTTTTCCAACTTTTTCCACATCTTTTAATATTATTCAAGACTTCAAAATTATTATCTTAGTGTCCAGAAGCAACTGCATTATCCTCAGATTTAAAAAAAATAAAGAAATTAAATTGCCTGTTGTGACATATATGCAGCATATTTCCTAACAAATCCCAGATTTCGATTTGTCATTGCTTTAGACTTCTGATTCCCAAAGTTTTGATATTTGATAGTCTCTTGCTCTTTTTCACAAATACTGATAGTTTGTGTTATCACTCATTTAAACTGTATTTTTTATTGTCCTTAGTGAAGTAATTTTCTTTTTTTTCTCTTTTAAAATTTTCAAAAATCTGTTATTGTTATCAACTATGCCCCAAATTTATAATTCTGAATTTTGATCCTTCTTTCTGATTGCTTTCATCTCTATCAGTACGATGTAATACACAAATTTTATAAACTATTTCTCTGTTCCATGGTTCATCTTGTTAGAGAAAATATTTCATAAAACCATCTCAATACATGCTCTGTAAGATTTTAGTTAAAATGCTCTACCAGTCTTATGACAAGACACTGATAAGTAACTCTTATAGCTGTTTTCAAAGAAGCAAGACTTTCATCTATATGACTCAAGAGGCTCTTTGCCACATTTTTGTCTTGATAAATTAATTTTATATCTTTATCCTTTTAAATGTGTATAATAAATTGCATAGTTTGTTCAATATCTGTGTAGATATTAAAGCTGATTGGCCTACATTTTAGCAGAACCTCATTTTTTTCCTCCTCTGATTGTTGAGGACTGCTTTTTGAATTCCATTATCTTCATTCAATTACTTTTATTCCTTCCTTCTCTCAGAATAGTGAGGTATACCTTCTTTTTCACTTTCACAAAAAAATTACCTTATAACCTTAGATTTTCAGTTGGTTTGTTGCTTGCAACTGGAATATAAATCAAATTACAAACCAAAGAACAAGTTTTTTCTATCATGTTCCAGAAAATATTTGGACTTTGTGTCCCATAATATGAATTGGAATAGGTTACTTGAGATGTAATTAAAACATCACTTATATAAGTTTGATATTCAGACAATCACCTCGCTCCTCATTTTTCTCTAATTTTCAAATAGATTGTATAATACAGTATTTGTCTTTTTTTTTTTTTTTTTCACAAATGAACTACAATTCAGAATAGATAGACTAGTTTGCATTATTTTCATTGAATTTGGGTTGTATCAGTTAGGCTGAAAAATCAATTTATTTCCTTATGCCTGGTTTTGAAATTATTTGGTTTCTATGATAAGTTTTCCATGTTTTTTCATAGCACTTTTTTTTTTCTTTAATGAGTCCATAGACATTAATTTAAAGTTTTGGCCCTCTGTCAACCAATAAAAAGATATTTTGTTGAAAACTCCTAACTAACTCAATGTAACTAACAATTACTTTTATAAAACCAATGATGCTGAAAAAGCACATAACTAGGCAGTTTCTTAGACTGATAAAAATATAAGAAAAAATTATTGTGGCATTATTAGGTTATAAATAAAAGACAAAGATGTTATTTTGAAGCTTCTGTATTTTCTATGTGTTAGATTAAAGTGGTCTTTTAGTTTAGATTTGGCTGCCCATCATAATGAAGAACTAATTTGGGTACCAAAACCTGCTACAGCTGCATCTGCATGTTGTTTGCAGTAAATAGACATGCTGAGAAGCATAGTAAGCTCTGAGCAATAGAGGATCCTTAGGATCATCCTAAGAAAAAATATGCTTAAAGTCATGTTTCCTTGGGTCCCAATACAAAATATGAATAAATGCTACATTCTTAAAAAAAAACCCTCCATCTGCTCCTTCAAAAATGCCAACATGCTTTTATTATTAAGGAAACTTCCCTTTCTGAACATCCAGGACCCACACAGACAGTCACACTTGTGGCGGAGGAGCTGGGACTGAAGCCTCTCTGGAGCTGCACACCCCACTCACACGCAGGCTGAGCAGGTTTCCTCTCCAGCTTGACACCAGGTTTCCCAAAGCGCTGTCTCAAATGTCCCTATCATTCCAACAGTTTAATCTTGGTACAATAACTAAATAAAGTAACAGCTCAAACTGGTGCCTCCAAGGAGGGGCTCCAAACAAAGGAAACCCTGGCCTTCCCTTCCATACCCTCACAGTCTCAGTGAGACAATCTGGGGTCATCGGCTCCTGCCGTGTCTCTGAGTGTGCGGGCACCTGGCTGGGCCACAGGTCCCTGTGCCCTTTGTTCTGCAGAGGGTCAGCACTTCACGGCCTCTTGGCTGGGAATTGTGCTTCTGACCCTCGGAACTCACCCTGCACCTCAAACTGCAGCTGCACCCTGAGCTATTGGCACTGAATGTATTCCTCAAGAATATTCACTTTAATTAGCCACAGAAACTAATCAAGGTTTGAGCTGATGTTGACATTTCTTTAGAGAAATTTTTTCCTCCTTATAAATGCTAATAGTCCCGTACTTAAGGAGGACAATGGATGTGGCTGAGCCCAGCGAGCCTGTGGGTGTCCCACCTCCCTGTCTGGGGGTTTCTCAGGGAGGGACAGAGACCCTGCGGGGGGTGGAGCTGGTGGGGGCTGGGACACAGCCC
>VZRX01013775.1:14496-51182 GCA_013398075.1 Notiomystis cincta
TGCCCAGCGCAGCCACAGCGCCCCTGCCGGCCGGGACCGGAACTGCACCAAGGGGAAGGTGCCTGACACCTGAGAGCAGCTGCCAGTGGGTTCTCTGGGTCTGGTTTGGTGTCAGCGTTACAGTTGTTGTCTGTTTACTCATATAAATACTTAGTAAAGATCTGTTATTCCTATTCCCTATCTTTTGCCTGAGAGCCCTTTAATTTCAAAATATTACTAATTTGGAGGGAAGAGGGGTTCACATTTCTCATTCCAAGGGAGGCTCCTGCCTTTCTTGGTAAACACCTGTTCAAACTGCGACAATATTTTATATTTTTTAACAATCATTTCCTAAAAATAACTTATTTGCTACAGTCTCTCAAGTTTTATTACACTGTGTTGAATATAGGTTCTGTACATGTTCTTATAGCCTAATAGATATTTCTTTAGGGTTTTTTGTTAGCTATAAATAATAAACAGTGCTGATTGCTTCTTTAAAAATGTGTCAAGGTTGACAGCCCAGCTGAAGTGCCTCTATACCAATGCAATTTACCCAGTAACAAGCAGGAGGAGCTGGAAACCACTCTACAGGTGGAAATCTACCATCTAATTACCATTGCTGGAACATGGTGAAGTGACTCCCACAACTGGAGCACTGCAGTTGATGGCTATAAACTGTTCAGAAAGGACAGGCAAAACCAGAGATGTGCAGGTGGGTTGTTGCCCCTATAAGAAATGGGTTGACTACACAGAACTGGTTTTGAAAAACAGAAAACAGATTAAGAGAATATGGGTGTGAAGATCTTTTGTGACCTTGACAGTGTTTGAGATAGGCAGCTGTGCTCTTTAAGTCCCTACAATGGTTAAAAATAAAGGATTAAGTCAAGAAAGGAAGCCTTGTGATTGATATTTACTACAGGCCACCCAACCAAGGGGAGCCTGTAGATGAAGCTATAGGAAGCATCAAACTCCCAGGGTCTGATCCTGCTGGGATACTTCAAGTACCCTGACACCTACCAGAAAAGCAACACAGCTGCTGTAAGCTGTAAGTGGTCTAGGAGACCCTTGGAGTGCCCCTGCTTAATCCAGGTGATAAACATCCCCCTGAATTTTAGGAAAACAAACTGAAATTTCTTGAGGAATTACTGGATTAATTGCATGGGTAATTGCTGTCAGAGGCAAAAGAACTGAACTGGGCTGAGAGCTCTTTAAGGACATTTTTCTTATGCCACAAGATTTCTTGATTTTTGTGTGTAAGAAATCAGGCCCAGGAGGAAGGCGACCAGCATGACCGAGTAAGCTTGTCCTGGTCAGACTAAGATGTAGGAAAGAAATCCACAGGAAGTGGAACAAGGATCAGGTATAATGGGAAGATGCTTGGATGTGTAGGGATTGAATTGGGACAGATAAGGCACAGCTAGAGCTGAATATGTCAAGGGATGCAAAGAAGATTAACCATAGAGAATAAAGAATAAAGAATGGTTTGAGTTGGAGACATGCCAAAGATCATTCAGTTCCAACTCCTCAGCCGTGGTCAGGAACATCTTCCACTAGAGCATCTTGGCAAAGCCCTATCCAACCTGGTAATTTCTGTGCCTGGGCTCTGTTCCTGCTTTAACAGGTCCATGTCTTTCTTGTACTTCTGGCCTTGAACTGGAAGAAGAACTCCAGGTGGGGGTCTAAAACACTAAAACAGAAATGCAGAATTACCTCTCTCAACCTACTGACATTACTTCTTTTCAAGCAGCTGGGGATGCTTGATACTGGCTTTTCAATACTTAGAGGATGTGAATGATGCAGAAAGACTTTTTGAAAGAGCATGTAGTGACAGAATAATGGGCAGTGATTTCAAACTGAAAAAAAGTAGGTTCAGATTGGACATAAGGAAGAAAATTTTTTGCAGTAAGGGTGGAAAGAAATAGGATCAGGTTTCCTAGTGGCATTGTGGATGCCCAGTCCTTGAAAGTGTTCAAAATCAGATAGGACGGAGCTTTAACAAAACTGACCTAGCAAAAGATATCCCTACCCATGGCCAGGGGATTGGATTAGGTGATCTTTAAAGGTTGCCTTCAAACCCAAACCACTCTATGACCGTATAGACACAAATACATATTCTGATATTTAGGAACGGGGCATTTTCCCCATTTCTTGCGGAAAAAGTCTAGTGACCCTAATATAAAGAAATAACTAATGGATGTTGCCTGCTAATTGTCTTAGATTTCATTTGGCTTTGCTTTTGAGGTACTTAAACTGATGTACTTGATTTAGAATGTAGCCTGTTAGATATTATTCTCTGAAAGGTAGCCTTAGACTAACATAAAATGTACAGACAATGTAAGATCTTAATTTAGTTACAAGCAGCAGATAACAGAGTGCATGTCAGGTTATACCAGGATCAGTAATCTATACACAGAATGAAACACAAGCACATCATAGTACAATCCTGCTGCTGCTTGGAAACTACATGTCCTAGGATCAACACTGAAAGACCAAAATAAGCAATTCTGAGTAGGAGCTGAGTTAATAGACAGCTCATAATAACCATGGGACATAGTAACTGTTCTAAAAACAGCATAGAGGGTTCTAAGTTTATTTCTATCTAATTCTGACAGTTGAATCTTTTTGCCTTAACATGTATTCTTCTTATATTTTAACTCTGAGATATGCACTGCTCTTTGTGGTCCTTAAAAGCTTTATTCATGGTATTAAAAAACTAAAACTTTTTATCTAACCTTTCATTTGAAATTTTTTCTCTTTTAAAATTCTATTTAAAATTATTTTATTTATTTGAATGCCCCACCACAGTATACAGAGATAAATGCACATACCGAAAGGTAAGCATCTGAAAAATAGACATCCTTTTACAAAATTTGCAGCAGTCAACATAAAAATTAGACATATAATAGCATATCCAGGAAAAAAAATACAATCTCCTGGTAAGAAATACAAGACAATGAGAGATAATCCTTTATAAAATGTAGTAAGTTTAAAGAGTTTATGGTATTCTTTATCTATTTTTATAATTATTATAATAATTTCATTATTTTTATGTAAATCATGCCTGTGAATCCCATGTTTAATAGATCATAGCTATAAAAATGACTTAGTACATTGAACCTGAATTACAGATATACAGCACTGAGAGTTCTACCAAGTTCCTGCTATCTAGAGCACAAGCTAGTGGTTACATTTAAATTTAAATCCTAAAGATTTTAAATTTTGTACATTAAGCAGCCTAGAATATTGTAATAAGCATTTAATAGCATAAAATCGTTTTCTTTTTTATATTAAAGAAGCTTTTGAAATTCAGTGGGAGTATCTCAATATATTATAAGTTGACTGATTATTTCTTTTATGTTCTTTATTGCTTGATAGCATGGTAATAGGCCTTAGGAGACTTCCTACTACTGCACTAGGAAAAAATGAAATTATTTGATTAATCTGTATGACGGATTTTACTTATAGAATGAAGGTAACGTTCCCCGTATTCTAAGGAGAAAAGAAACAAATGTTACAGTTCAAATTCAGAGTGCCATCTAGTGTTGAATAGAAATGTAAAAAAGTAACCATATTTAACTTGAACACATACATGTCTCCAACCAATATATGTCACCACGATCACATAGTACATTACAAGAAATGTTTTTTAAAACTATGATATATTGGCTTTTGAAGAAGCTGCGAAAATTTGTCTGGAAAATCTCTTCTATAACACTATGCTTACGGTTCAAAATATCGGACAGCATAATATAATGAATTCAAATATTTCTTTCCAGTATGCAGAAACCATTTCATATGAATTTGTTATGGTCTCATATTCTGTCTTCTTTCCTTGCTCATCTATAACAGAGAATATTATCCTACTTTTTAATTATATTTTTCACTTGTGGGCCACAGTTGCTGTGATGTTGTTTGGTTTTTTTTTGAAAGGTATCGAAATTATCAATTTCTCAGTTTCTATATATCTGTTTGGACTCCTTTGTTAATAAAATATATTTCTTGGGAATTTCTCTTCAAACGCAGATTTAAAAAAAATTCCTGAAGTCTTTGACTGAAATATATCAATACAATTGTTTACATTATATGTTTTGTTAGTTTGTTTTAAAGTTTAGAATTTGAAAGCACAGTAGGATCTAGGATTCAGAAAAGAAATGATTTTCTGTAAAGTCATGTTAAAAAAAAAAAAAAGGAAGCCAAGGTATTAGTCTTTTCCTTTGCCCAGAAAAGCTTCAAACTAAAGGAATAATGTTTTTGAAAAATATGATCTTACTCTATAGATGTAGTTTTGGCTGTCACTCATGTCTTCTGGAAATACTAAATATTCTGCTGTATGAACAACTAGAGCTTTCATATATAAGATCATTTGCAAATCTGCTCCACAGATCTGTTGTTAGTCTTTAGAACTAAAGTCTCAACTTATGAGCTACTCCCCTTTCTTCTTTCCTTCTACTCTTTACTGCAACTCACTAATGTGCAGATTTTGTTTAAAATGCCTAAAATTAAAATGAGATACAAAATATTTATTAACATCTTTGCAGTACATTCTGCATTTAATCCAACCCTTTGCTCCAAGAAAGCAGGAAAATGATGTATATTTTTCAATGAAAATTAAGTTTTTACTGAAAGGATATTTTAGGCCAGTACGTAAATAACTTGACAGAATTATTCCTTACTGTACAATTAGGAACAGTGTATGCACTTTAGAACAGCACATGTGTATCTGGGATCTCTTACTGGGTATGTACACTCAACCAGAACTCTCTTTTTTTGTGTTAGGATTATGCATTTCAGCCTTATCACATGGCATTTTTATCACATGAACTGTGAGTGGTTAAGGAAAGCTGTAAGCAAAGTGCTGTAGGAATCGCACCAGAAGAATTTTAAAATCAGATGCAATGCATCACTGAGTCTCTTTCATAACATTTCTCTACTGCTTTCCTTCCAGCACTTGAGAAAAATTTATCCTGGTGGAAAATCCTGTCTCCAGGCAGACTGCCTATTGGGAGCCAATAGATAATGGATCAATTGGCATTTATTTACTTCTAAATTCCAGATGATAACAAATGACCTGTAGGTTAAACAACAAATAAACAAAGCTCAAATTAAGACATTATTCCATATGTTTGGAACTGATTACAAGGGAATTCAAACATTCCCATACAATTACCTTCAGCATCAGGAGGAAGTTGTGCAGATGGGCCCTACAGATAGAACAGCTGATGATTTCGTCTTTTATTTCTCCTATTAAGAAAGATAAATTACTTCCAAATTGAATCCAATTAGGCTCAAATTTTTAAAATAGGAATTAGTTTAATAATTTCTAAAAGGAAATGACTCTCTCCCTCTGAAAGAAAAAATAGAATCATAGAATCATAAAATGTTAAGAGTTAGAAGGGACCTTAAAGATCCCCTTGTCCCAACGTCCCTGCCATGGCCAGGGAGACCTCCCACTAGCCCAAATTTCTCAAGGCCTTATCCACCCTGGCTTTGAACACCACCAGAGCTGGGTCATCCATGACTTCCCTGGGCAACCTGTCCCAGTATCTCACCACCCTTATAGTAAGGAATTTCTTCCAAATATCTAGCCTAAATTTCCTGTCTTTCAGTTCGTACCCTTGTCTTACCGTACAATTCCTGATGTAGAGTCTCTCTCCAGCTTCTCTGTAGGCCCCCTTCAAGTGCAGAAAGGTTGCTATGAGGTCCTCATGCAACTTTCTCTTCTCCAGGCTGAACTGTCCCAACTCTCTCAGCCTGTGTTCATAGGGAAGATGCTCCAATCCTCTTACCAATTTTGTGGTCCTCCTCTGGACTGAAGAGTTCCATGTCCTTCTTATACTGGGAACTACAGAGCTGGANGTTTACATTATATGTTTTGTTAGTTTGTTTTAAAGTTTAGAATTTGAAAGCACAGTAGGATCTAGGATTCAGAAAAGAAATGATTTTCTGTAAAGTCATGTTAAAAAAAAAAAAAAGGAAGCCAAGGTATTAGTCTTTTCCTTTGCCCAGAAAAGCTTCAAACTAAAGGAATAATGTTTTTGAAAAATATGATCTTACTCTATAGATGTAGTTTTGGCTGTCACTCATGTCTTCTGGAAATACTAAATATTCTGCTGTATGAACAACTAGAGCTTTCATATATAAGATCATTTGCAAATCTGCTCCACAGATCTGTTGTTAGTCTTTAGAACTAAAGTCTCAACTTATGAGCTACTCCCCTTTCTTCTTTCCTTCTACTCTTTACTGCAACTCACTAATGTGCAGATTTTGTTTAAAATGCCTAAAATTAAAATGAGATACAAAATATTTATTAACATCTTTGCAGTACATTCTGCATTTAATCCAACCCTTTGCTCCAAGAAAGCAGGAAAATGATGTATATTTTTCAATGAAAATTAAGTTTTTACTGAAAGGATATTTTAGGCCAGTACGTAAATAACTTGACAGAATTATTCCTTACTGTACAATTAGGAACAGTGTATGCACTTTAGAACAGCACATGTGTATCTGGGATCTCTTACTGGGTATGTACACTCAACCAGAACTCTCTTTTTTTGTGTTAGGATTATGCATTTCAGCCTTATCACATGGCATTTTTATCACATGAACTGTGAGTGGTTAAGGAAAGCTGTAAGCAAAGTGCTGTAGGAATCGCACCAGAAGAATTTTAAAATCAGATGCAATGCATCACTGAGTCTCTTTCATAACATTTCTCTACTGCTTTCCTTCCAGCACTTGAGAAAAATTTATCCTGGTGGAAAATCCTGTCTCCAGGCAGACTGCCTATTGGGAGCCAATAGATAATGGATCAATTGGCATTTATTTACTTCTAAATTCCAGATGATAACAAATGACCTGTAGGTTAAACAACAAATAAACAAAGCTCAAATTAAGACATTATTCCATATGTTTGGAACTGATTACAAGGGAATTCAAACATTCCCATACAATTACCTTCAGCATCAGGAGGAAGTTGTGCAGATGGGCCCTACAGATAGAACAGCTGATGATTTCAACTTCGTCTTTTATTTCTCCTATTAAGAAAGATAAATTACTTCCAAATTGAATCCAATTAGGCTCAAATTTTTAAAATAGGAATTAGTTTAATAATTTCTAAAAGGAAATGACTCTCTCCCTCTGAAAGAAAAAACAGAATCATAGAATCATAAAATGTTAAGAGTTAGAAGGGACCTTAAAGATCCCCTTGTCCCAACGTCCCTGCCATGGCCAGGGAGACCTCCCACTAGCCCAAATTTCTCAAGGCCTTATCCACCCTGGCTTTGAACACCACCAGAGCTGGGTCATCCATGACTTCCCTGGGCAACCTGTCCCAGTATCTCACCACCCTTATAGTAAGGAATTTCTTCCAAATATCTAGCCTAAATTTCCTGTCTTTCAGTTCGTACCCTTGTCTTACCGTACAATTCCTGATGTAGAGTCTCTCTCCAGCTTCTCTGTAGGCCCCCTTCAAGTGCAGAAAGGTTGCTATGAGGTCCTCATGCAACTTTCTCTTCTCCAGGCTGAACTGTCCCAACTCTCTCAGCCTGTGTTCATAGGGAAGATGCTCCAATCCTCTTACCAATTTTGTGGTCCTCCTCTGGACTGAAGAGTTCCATGTCCTTCTTATACTGGGAACTACAGAGCTGGATGTGGTACTCCAGATGGAGTCTAAGAAGAGAGAGGGACAGAATCACTTCCCTCACCCTGCTGGCCACACTGCTTTTGATGCAGCCCAGGATTTGTTTGACTTTCTGGGCTGCAAGTGCACACTACCAGCTCACATTGAGGTTTTCATCAAGCATCACATCCAAGTTCTTCATAGGGCTACTCTCAATCACATCTCCACCCAAATTGTGGGGGTGCCTGGAATTGTCCTCCTTTTGGATGACTTTAAAAGTGATAATAATTGTCTCTTTTTAGGTACTGACAGACACTTAAATGCAGAAGTCTGTGCAGTTATAGAATCTTCATCCTGGAAGATACTCAGAAGCCATCTGGACATCACCTACTATTTCTTTAAACAGCTGGAAGTTCACTTTTCTGAAGTTCATGGTCCTGAATTTGCTCTTTGCCAGGCCCATGTTTCTTGAGATGACAAGCTCAACCAGGGCATGATCGCTACAGCCCAGGAAACCTCCAATCTTATCTTCTTTAATGAGTTCATCTGCACTGGTGAGCACCAGGTCCAGTGCCATTTCTCCTCTGGCTGATTTGTCCAGTACCTGGACCAGGAAGTTATTGTCAACACACTCCAGAAGTCTCCAGGATTGCTTGCAGCCAGCTTTATTGCTTTCCCATCAGACATCTGGGTGAGTGTAATCCCTCATCGAGATGACAGTGAGCTTGGTGTTTCCTGTATCTGGGACAAGAAGGCCTCATTAAGAGGTTTCCCCCTGTCAGGTAGCCTGTAGTAGACCCCCAACAACAAGGATTCCTTTATTGCTTTAGTCCCTGATATTCACCCATAGACCCTCAGTCTTTTTGTGGCTGTTTCTTAGAGGCTATTCCTACTTTAACATGGAAACACACCCACCCCTCCTTCCCAGACAATCTCTTCTGAAAAACATATAACCCTCAACTGCAGTATCCCAGTTGTGTGAGTCACCTCTCCTACCATGTTTCTGTAACAGCAGTTAGGTCATAGTTTTCTAATCACACCAAGGTTTCTGCCTTCTCTTGCTTGCTTCCCATGAAGTATGTTGCATTAGTGTAAAAGCACTTCAGCTGGACTGTTGGCCTCTTCACCTTTTGGGGCCAGCACTCTCTAATTCCCTTAGGACAATTTACAGCTATTTTCCTGATGCTTTCTAAAGTGTTGATGTTTCCTGGTTCTTCTCTGTCACTCCTTTTGCCTGCCAGATATAGTTTAAAATTTTGCTAATAAGAGCAGCCAGCTTGTTTCCCATAACTCTTACCCATTTGACCAGGTGTAGTCCATCGAGTGTCAATAGGTATGGTCTCCTGAAGGTGTATCAAAGGTTCATCCTGCCACTTCTGCACTGGTTTTGGCTGAGGTAAAGTTAATATTCTTCATGGAATCCTGTATAGTGCAATGTTTATGATTTGTAACCAAAAGAGTGTTGATAATACACCAATATTTTAGCTATTGCTGAGCAGTGCTTACACTGAGTCAGGGATTTTCCTGCTTCTCAGTTCATCCCTTAGCAGGCTAGGGCTGCACAAGGAAAGAACACAGTTGGGATAACTGATCAAAGGGGTATCCCATACCTTATGATGTCATGCTCAGCAATAAAAGTTATGGGAAAGAAAAAGAAAGGGGCTAATATTTGTAGTTATGGCATTTGTCTGTCCAAGTAACTCTTAACTCATGATAAAACCAATATTTCCTCAGGATGGTTGAAAATCTACCTGCCAATGGGCAGTAGTGAATGATTTTCTTATTTTCTTTTTCTTGAATACATAGATTTTTGATTATCAAATTGTCTTTATCTCAATACATGAGTGTTTTCACTTTTACACTTCTGATTCTCTTCCCTTACCACTGCAGGAGAGTGAACAAGGAACTGTGTGGGGCTGAGTTGTTGACTGGGTTAAACAACAGCTTTCATATGTGGATTGATAATACTAAATACATGCATAAACATATACAGGGAGCCTATGGTAGCCAGAAAATCTCTTCTGCTGAATTCCCTTTCTTATACCCCTGAACTGGACAGACATTTTCCGACTCAAGAGAATGGAGCCAGACTCTTCTCAGTGGTGCCAAGCAGTAGGACAAGAGGCAATGGGAAGAAACTGATGTCCATGGAGTTCCACCTGAATAGGAGGAAGAGCTTATTTACTGTGTGAGTGACCACCCACTGGAACAGATTTGCTAGAGAGGCTGTGGAATCTCCCACACTGGACACAATCCTACTCAATGTGCTCTGGGATGGCCCTGCTTGAGCAGGGAGATTGGGCCAGTGGACCCATTTTGGTTCCTTCCAACCTGACCCACTCTGTGATGCTGTGAACCACTAAATTCTTTCAATTCCTGTACACTCACATATACAATACACACACATGGATGCTGATATATTAACATTCTTATTAATAGATATCAATAGATGAATTTGTAGTATAAATCTATTGAAGTGAGAATATGCACTTATATTTTGTTTTGAATAGAAAGATTCCTTTATACTAATTCAAAAGTTGCTTGGTGGCATTAATATGACCCCAAGGGAAATAACATGTTCCAATTAATCTTACTTAAGGCATTGTTATTTTTGCCAGTCTTTTAAGTAATAACACTGCTCAGGTTAAATAACAACTAATAAACTACTGCTTCCTTCACTGTCTACTTAATAGACAGCCTCTGCCTTAAGGTAGTAACTAACAAGCTGGCAATTAAATGTCTAAATTCAATGAAATCAGTTTCAAAGTATGAAGAGAATTATATTGCAGGACTGCATAGACACCCCAGTCTATGTTGTTATTTTTTTAATACATGGAAAAAACAATGCAGATACAATTTCAATTTATTGTTTTCTCAATAGGAATTATTGAGTTCTGCAATTTAAATTCATTTGGCATCTTCTGAAAGAAGCTTTAGAGATTTTATGGTTTTGACTCCAATAGGGCAACGCATTTACCAAACTATGTTTTACTGACATCTATTTTCCATTGAAGTGCTTCACATCTTATAAAATTAAAAGTAGATAAGGTTCTCCAGACACAGAAGTGGTTTTACAGTTTGCATCTTATTATTAAAAGAAATTAGAGTATTCAGTAACTTTCAACTACTTAGACATATATTAGTTTGGGACATCTTTAGCTATCACAAAGCTATTAATCTAAGACAGAGTCTAACTTACCTATAGTGAATATCTTAGATCCGGAAAAATCCATTAGAAGTGTTTCTCTTCTCTCTCTTTTACTTAAAAACAGATTTCTGTGTAGAATGCCTAGGCTTCTGGAGGGTAAACTTCTTTCTGAGCTATCTACTTAACCAGAAAATATTTTCATTATGAATAACCTATGGTGTTGATAAAGAACAATTAATTATGTTAAATTTACTGGTTTTAATCAGAGTTTGATGGTCCAAATTATTTTTAAAAATCCTTTTTTTTTCATCTACACCATCCTTCTGAGAGGAACTAATTTTTATTTTTAGCTTCAATTATTATTTGATACATATATGTGACCTATTATATGTTTCTTAGTTTATCTTATCAGCCTAGCTTGTGGTTCTGTTTGTCTTTTTTAAGGATAAGAGTTCTAGTTTCACTGGAAACCTCTCAGTTCTTGTAACAGAAAATTTAATAAACCATCAAACTCTAAAACACAATAGCCATGCCACTAATTTTGTGAAATTACTGCAGTTCCTTCCTCCTCTATGCACTCCGTTTAATACATTTAAATACAAATTTACTCATTTTTCATATGGAAGATATTTTGCATCATCACCCTTTTCATACTTCTGTAGACACGGGTCTTCAGTTCTGTTATAGACTTTAAAATAGCATAAAACTTTCTTTTTTACCTTCTGAATTAATTCTTTAATAATTCCTATCATGTGAATCTTTTAAGAACTACTGTGCTTATATTTTATATACAACAATTATAATTTCAAGACTTCATTTATTATGTACTCATCTGATTAGAACCAGTGACTGTGCATAAAAATATGGGATTTTCTACATCACTTTACACTTATCTTAATTTATTTTCATCTACTATTCTTTTAGTACCTAGTTGGTAGCCTGAAATTATTCTGCAGTACTTCATACTTGGCTTCATCTCTGCTACTTCAATAGCAGCTTTTTTTTCCACTTCAGTATTTACCAGTTTTTGTAACGTTTGGACTTATGCTGAAGAGTCAGACACAAGAATCATAGAAAGATAGAGTCATTGTTTGAGTTGCAGAGGACTTTGAAAGGTCATCTAGTGCAAACTCCCAACCAAAAGCAGGGATATCTTGCACTGTCCAACTACTCAAAGTCCCATACAAACTGACCTTAAACAATTCTAATGCTGGCCCATAACTTCACTGGCAATTTGTTCCAGTATTTCACCACCTCATTGCAAAGAATTTATTCCTTATGTCAAATTTAAACTTAACCATATTCATTGTAAAGCAATTGTCCCTCATGCAGGTAAAAAGTCTTTCTTCTTTTCTTTTAAGTGTTCTTTAAGTATTGAAAGGCTTCAGTTAGCCTTCAATGTGGTCTCCTCGGAGCTTTCTTTTCCTCAGGCTAAAAAACCCCAGTTCTCTCAGCCTTTCTTCATAAGCAGGTTGTTCCAGCCTCCTGGTCAATTCAGTGGCTCTATTGTTGACCTGCTCCAATAGGTCCATGTCCTTCTTTTGTTGGAAGTCACAGAGTTGTATACAATATTCCAAGTGGGATCTCACAGGAGAGGAGCAGAGGGGTAGAATCACCTCCTTTGACCTGCTTGTCACTGCTTTTTATGATGTGCAGGGTGGTTGCCTTTCTGGGCTGCAATTCCACATTACAGCCTAATGTCCAATTTTTCATCCAGCAGTATCATTAAGCCCTTCTCTACAGCACCACCCTTGATTCCCTCCTTTCCCTGGCAGTCTGGAGAATTTGGGTTCCCACCTGCCTTTGTTTCCCTGTACTTATCTGGGCTTATTAAGATTGGTGTTTGATAGACTGATGGCTTCTGCAATTAGCTTAGCAGTAGACAGAGCAATGAATTATTTGGGCTTTTCCATCTGCCATTCTTTCTCCATGCTTCTTTTATGGGTGTGCAGATGAGTTTTTATCACATAACCTAATGTAAAATGCAATTAATTATTCAGGTATTTAATCCTTCACTCCCTATAGGACTGGAACTAGATGCCATATGTTTACAGAAAGCTGCTTCATTTCACTTTCCTTTTCTGATAATTTACTGACCAGAAAAAGCTGTGATGCAACCCTTCTCCCCCAACACAAAAAAGGAAAAAGAAAAAAACTTGCCAAAGTGGTGAAACTTTCTACACCTTGTTCATTCTGAGTAAAGATGGAAGAGAAATCCTTCTGCCTTCCAGCTCTGACATTATCTTCCATGAACACTCATCTCAGGTTTTGATCATCTACTGACCTTATAAAATTCCCATCAAGCTTTGTTCACCTGATCTACTTGAAGAATGACTTACCATTATTTTTTAATGCATTCTTCTAGTATTTCCTCAATGCTTCTCTTTGTACTGACTTACTGTGTTTTCAAATTTAACCTGTCAGCTTTTAAGAACTTTTGCTTTTTTTTTTTTTTTTCCCAAACTTAATTTTATTAACTTTCCCTCCCTGCTATTAAGTAAGACTGTTTTCCTCAAGACATATTTTAGACTTTATCCTGAAGTAGTGTAAATTGCTTTTGAACCTCCAGTACAGTATCTTTTGAAAGGTCCTGACATTTAAAATATTTTACCCTTTCCTACTCTTTTTTTATCATCTTCCTAGTGAGCTTCATAATTTTCGTGTAATTCACACTTTTTTATTTCAAAATTAAACACAACAGACATAAGGGTTTCTGGCTTTTGGTAATCCTGGGAAGGCCTTGATTCTAAATGCATTGTGGTCACTGCTATGGATCATATTTGGACAGTTATATTATAAAACTGTGGCACTGATCAGGACCAAGGCCAAATAGACACACAGACAGAAACATGTATTTGCATTTCCAGGTGTCTATCTGCTCCATTCCTGAACTGTCTAAAAATTCAAGCTAATTTTCCTTTCCTACTTTGTAGTTAGTCATTTTCCCATGATGGTCATCAACATCTGTGTTTTCTTTCTCTATGGCATTGATGATTTAATTCAGATTCAATATGTCACAATTTCTCTTGCAATTCTCATTCACTAACTCATAAAATAGTGTTAGTATTGCCTTTTTCCTAATCAGCAAATGAATTTCAGTGTTGTTGACATATGGAATATGCTTCAGTTTATTTTTATAAATAAAAATATTCTTTCACCAACCAAAGGAAGCTCTTGCCAGCAAATATTTTGCATCCAGTGTCCTACAGATAATGTCCTACATATATTTTTTCAACAGTTTCTATTGTTATTACTATGAAGTCATTAAGTGCAAACTAGTCATCAAAAAGGCATCTCTGTTGTTTACGGGCAGAATGTTCAGGTGTTGCTAAAAGCCATTCACTTTTGAATTTGGTTGATACAGCTTGCTTGTGTTTCAAACAAAAATATGTATAAACTTGATGACCAAATCAAAAATGTTTCTCTCTTTTGGCAGATACCACCAATGTAAAGGCATATGTTACCACTTTCCAGAGGAGAACACTGAAACCACATTTTCTTGTCCTTTGAGAGACTTTCCTTTAAGTCTTTTTTACATGAAGCTGCGTGTGTTAGCCTGAAGACAAGGCTGTTCTGTTCTCTGAACATTTCTTTATGATTTTCTACATCCCACATGCACCTTTCTCAGTAGCATTGATATTGTTCTAAATAGTCGTTTGTTCAAACACATCTTTTGGGGCATTGCTGATCTCCCTCTACTATTTCTTGAGATCTGCTGAGTAAGCTACCCTGGTCTCAAGAGTGAGTTTGTTGTATCAGAGGATGTAACCTATATACCTGGGCTCACCTGCAGGGAGAATACAATACAGTACAAAAATGTGTAAGCATTTGAACTAACACATAACACCTACCTGGAAAATTAACTGCGTGTATATATTTAATCATTTAACATCTTTCTACTTTCTTGAGTCATTTTCCCACACTTGTACACTGCTCTGTAAACCCCAGAAACTCTTCAGCATGAACTGACACCTTATTACCTGTTTTTTTGACTGGGTTCTTCCTAACCCATCAAAAAGATACATATTTCTTTCTTTCCTTTAGTCAAGAGTTGCAAAGCAAGGCTGCTCCAAGGAGGGTAATTAGATGGGAGCTGAGGGTGACCCTTCACTGACCAGGGTGAAGTCCTACAGCACCTGAGTAAAGAGATGAACCAGGGCTCAAGAGAGGCTGGGGGTGGCCTGTCAGTAGAGTGGGATAGAGAGGGGTCCAGAGCTGAGGCCAGAGACAGGTCATAATGTAGGTCCAGAGGCCCATCTGCCCATCCACCCATCCAGGAGACAGACTCCCCATGGCACTGGGGATTGGACTGGGCACAGGAACCCCTGCAGCACTGCCCATGCTGGTCTGGAGATCCATTGATCCCAACACCCATCAGCAGAGAGGAGAAAAAATCAGTCTCCACTGAGAGGAGAAAACATCAGTCTCAAGAACAGAACTATCTGAAAATACAGCAGATGAAAAGCTCCTCTGCAATTAAGATAACAATTCCATTTCAATAGGACCAATCTTCATGAATAAAAGAACTATACAGCTGTAAACTATTATTATTATTATTATTATCTTTAAAACCAGCAGCTTTATGCTTCAGCTATGCTGATTGTTTTCATCCTGTTTCTGACAAGCAGAATTTGCATTAATTCATGAGAAAAGGTGCCATCTAACTCATGGCCTTAAGTGTAGGTCAGATACTAATCTTATGTTGCCTATGTATAATTTCTAAAGCTTATGATAAAAATATTCTCTACCTTCTTCCAGTCCTGAAAAAGGAAAAAAATAAAGCTGAATTATTAAAAGAGGAACTTTTGGTTTACTTTATTAATGTTACATATTAAGAAAGATTCTATATATTAGTCCATGTAAGACAGATTTTAACTTCATAGTAAGTTAGATTTGAGCTCCATCTCAGATAAAACATTTTTTTTATTTGAAAAATATATGGGGGGATTTACCTTTGCTATCTGCCAGGTGCCCACTAAAACTCTTCATCATTCCCTCTTCTCATCAAGACACATTGAAAAAATATGATTAAGAGCAACAGAGAGATCACTCACCAATTGCTGTCACAGGCAAAATCATCTTCACCTGGGGAAATTAATCTAATTTATTGGCAATTAATTTTAACAGAATAAGATATTGAAAAATAAAACAAAGCTAAAACTACCTTCCTTCTACCCTTTCATTGTTCCCACGCTCCAGTTCACACCTAACACTTCCCTAAGGAGCCTGCTCTGGCACCACCTCTCCATGGGTTGCAGTTTACTTCAGGGTGTATCCACCTGCTGTGATGTGGAGTGTGGATAGCTGTGCAGGTGGATATCTGCTCCATCACAGCCCTCATGGGCTGCTGAGGGACAATCCATGTCGCCGTAGTCTTCCTCATGGGCTGCAGAAGAATCTTTGCTTTTCCTGCCTGGAGCATCTCCTTCCCTGCCTTTGCTGACCTTGGTGTCTGAAGGGGCTGTTTCTCTCACATTTACACATTTAACTTTCTCTCAGCTGCTGCACAGAGATTTTTACCCTTTCTTGAACATGTTATTGCAGAGGCACTACTAGTATCACTGGTTGGCTCATCTTTGCCCAGTAGCCAGTCTGTTTTGGAGTCACATGGAAGAAGCTGTATCTGACAAAGGGACAGCTCCTGCTACCCAAATCTTGTCATGTAAGCCCAGTGAAATAAATATCTTAATCACAATGATCAGTGACTGCATTAAAAAATCTACCTGTTTTGTCTACAGCATTATGTATTTAATTTTGTCTGTCCATAATATATTTTAAGTGTAACATAATGTTCTACATAAAACAGCTATACTGTATACATAGCCTATGTGTATAATATTTATATATATATATTTATATGTTATATCTAGAAATGCATCTACAGGTAGGAATCTTTGTTGCTAGACCAAAATCAGATTTGGAGTGTAAACCAGCTGGTCTGCTCAGAAGGGATTGAGCTGCTCACATGGCAGTGCTTGATGTGGTTTGTGATTCTCCAGGCTACACAATACACCTGAATAGCACTAAGCCGTATGGCACAGCACTTAAATGAGATCTGCACCCTTTTGAAGTAGAAACTTTGAGGCCAACATATGTCACAGTACCTCAAGTGACAGTAGGCACCTATTTTTACACCCTGCAGTTGCACCTTTTCTCTCCACTAGCAATAGTAAGGATTTGATATGCTAGCTCGGATTACACATCCACATTTAAGAGGTTCAGAATTGGTGCAGATGAATTCTCTCCTCCAGCATTTTGTCTGTCTTAACTTATAGCAATTCTTTCTCTAGAAGACTTCATTCTACCAATTGTTCTTCTCCAGTAAGTTTAGGTTAAAAGGATTGAATAGATGCTAAACTGGTCTGTGGCCAAAGCTAGCTGTCCAGAATCCAACCCAAGAGAACAACTCATGGGATGAAGCACTACTGCAGAAGCAAATGAAATGGAAATTACCTTTTAATGTGTTTGCCTATGATACTGGTTTCTGTAAGACAAACCTTCAATCTACAGTTGGGCTAAACTATTAAACTATAGTGAAATTGTGCAATATCATCTGAGAAAATAAGAAAAAAGACAGGGGACTGACAGAGGAAGGGAATTTATGAGCACATATGAATTTCCCTGATTTGCAGACATCCTTTACTCTCTTTTTACAGAATATCTTCCATATCCTTTTGAAGGTAGGAGGAAAAAGGAATCTGATACAAACTTACTCTTCTGTGGAAAGGAATAACTAGCAAATTAGGAGAAAAAGCATGAATCATAATCTGCATTTTTGTAAAATAAAGAAATTAGAACATTGATTGACAGTACATCCTTTAAGAACTATTTTCAGGAAATTATATGGTTCCTCTCTAATTGTTCATCAGTAGTCCTATGATTTGTCTAATATGACAGCGACTTTCAACTATTTTCAAACTGAAATTACCTAAAAATGACACTCTTTGGGTTTTTCCTGCTTTGTTCTAAGAAATATTTTTAAAATATCATCTTTAAGTATGGAATTTTTTTTATGAATATAGCCATTTAAAGAGGGTGAGAAGGCTTAGACCATTTTCTTTTAAAAATTGTCAATCACCTGCCTCTTTCCGTAAGATAAAAGGAAAGTATGGAAAAAAGAAATTATATTACCTTAATAAATACTAATTTCAACATGTGCATACCATCTGTGACAGGGAATAATACGGCAGTTTCATTTCTCATGCTGTAATGAGCTGTTAAAAGTGGAACAAAGCTAGTTATCATCATATTTTTCAATTTGGCCAGCTGCCAGTGTTTATGACATCTAGTAATCCAATCATTTAATAACTTGAGGTTTCAAACTGCTCAAACTCCATCCAATTTAGTGTGGGTTTTAGATGACTGAGTCCAAATAATGATTTGGTCTGTCTTCTTTTCAAGATTTCCCAGTGTTCCACTAATTTCATTGGACTTTTCCTTATTTAGCCAGAAAGTTCCTTGAATATCTAACTATACTCAGACATGACTATTCTGGAGAGAGAAATGCTAGATGTCATTAGGGCTGCAGTCAGGCTTGTGATTACTTTGTAGACAGTAGATTAATGGAGGTGAATTGGATGCTAGGATTTTTATCTCCGGGAAGTTGAACCTACGTGTTCCACATACTGGAAATGTGTCTGTGCTGGGTTTGGCTGAGTTAGAGTTAATTTTTCTTCACAGTGGCTTTATGGCACTGTGTTTTGGTTATGTGCTGAACACAGAGTTGATAATATAAAGATATTGTTTTGATTGCTGAGCAGAGTTTACACAGAGCCAAGGCCTTTTCTGCTTTTCAAACTGATGTGCTGTCAAAGAATTTGTGGATCCATGGGAGGCTGGGAGGAGACACAGCCAGGACAGGTGACCCAAATTGACCCAGGGGTATTCCAGACCATATAACATCATGCTCAGTAAATAAAGCTGGAGGGAAGAAGGAGAAGGGATGATGTTTGTCTTCCCAAGTCACCATTAAGTGTGATGGGGCCCCACTGTCCTGGAGATGGCTGAATAACTGCCTGCAGTGAATAAATTCTTTGTTTTGCTTTGCTTGTGTGTGAAGGTTTTGTTTTCCCTACTAAACTCTCTTTATCTCAATCCATGAATTTTCTAGCTTTCTCTCTCATGTCCAGTGAGAGGATGTGAGGGTACAGCTTATGGCTCTGTCTGGGACCACCACTGAGAGGAGGGTCAAGTTCTAGAACAATCTTCTCAGGAAAGTGGCCATGGCCCCAAGACTGTTGGTGCTCAAGAAGAATTTGGACAATGCTCTTAGCTCATAGAATCATGGAATGGTTCGTGTTGGTAGAGACCTTAAAGATCATCTAGATCCAACACCCATCTCCCCATAAGCTGCCATCAAGTCTCCCTGGAGCCTTCTCTTCTCCAGGCTAAACAGTCCTAACTCTCTCATATCTTCATAGGAGAGGTTGTCCAGACATTTGATCATCTTTATAGTCCTTCTCAGGACACATGGTTCAACTTTTATGTTGTCCTGTGTGAGGTGAAGTTTAGTCCAATGATCCTCATAGGCCCTTTCCAATTTAGAATATTCTGTGATCCAAAGGCTTCATTTATTATTTATTAAAGTCACTATTTCAAGTGGAATTCCTACCCTTGATCAAACAAAGATATAGGAGCCAAGGAGATTAGTGGAATTTTTTTTTCCTGCAATCACAAACAAAACTATTACGTTATCTTGCATAATTCTTTTCATTGTTAAATTTAGAAAAACTATGAGTCAAAAAGACATCTGCTTCCATCCACTGTAAAAAAAATACTTTTCCTTAAAATCTATACCTTTTTACATACAAGAAGGGATATCCCTACAACTTATTTTTGACTTCTGAAAAAATGAAACAGAAGTTATAAACAAAAGAATTATTGGACATGTTAAACCTTTCAAAATAAAGTATTTTGTAATATTATTGATTAAATTTCATAATAACTTTATCATATGACATGACTACTTCTGATGATATAGCATACTGCAAAGATTTAAATGTCATGAAGGTAATAACAACCCAAATGCAGAAGAAATTTTATCTTTTACAGTGCTCCAAAGAGAGTGATAACAAGATGGACACTGAATGACATGAACAAAAGTATTAAGGAAAAACAGATCAACGAGAACAGTCAGTGTGGCTTCATGGAGGGTAAAACATGACCACCTTCTACAGCAAAATGACTGGCATGGTTGATGAGGGGAAAGCAGTTGTTGCTATCTACCTGTACTTCAGTAAAAGCCCTTGACACTGTCTCCCATAAGATTCTCAGAGATAAATTGTTGTATGGGCCAGATCAGCTAGTGGGTGGTAAATTGAGGGGAAGCTGGGACAAGAGAGTGATGATCAGTACAACAATGGCCAGATGAAAGGCTGGTAAGCAGGTGTGTATCCAGGGGTGAATACTGCCTCGGGGGCTGTTTAGCAGCTTCATTACTGGCATGGATAGTGGGCAAGAGTTACCCTCCAGCTGATACATAACTGGTGATGGGCACACCTGCTGGAGCATGGAGTCCGACAAGATGACCTTCCAGATGCCCCTTCCAACCTCAACAACTCTGTGACTCTGTGACAGCCCTTATCTTTAAATTATTTCTTGCAAAATCTGTGGTGCCATTGTCACTTACAAAACACAAAAAAACCTGTATATGGTGTAAAGAGCTGCTTGAGTTTTAACAACAAAAAGAGCTGCTTGAGTTTTTCCTTTTCTCCATTATCTCTATTGTAGAAGAATCATTGTTTTTTCATTAATTTCCTTCCCCATTCTTTTCTTAGTTTTCAGTCCCCATATTCAATATTCTCATGAATTTCCTCTTATTTTCCTCTCAAAACTACTTTCTGATTCTCATATTTCATTCTACTCCACATCTACCCTGTTGCAAAGATTTGTCTGAATCTTATCCAACAGTCCTCTCTTTTGGGCTTTCTGGTTTCTGCTGCCCAAAACTTTTTATCATATGTATGATAAATATTCATGATTTTACATCATAGTGTAATAAAAACCGTAACTTAATTGATTTCATGCAATAAATTAACAAAATTAATTAATATAAGGGACTTCAACAGATAATGGAATAGGCACTGGAAGCTTTTGGTAAGATTAAGTGAAATCAGTAAGATAGAGACACAGGCTTCCTGAAGTCATGATTTTTTCTTTCATGGGGATATAAATTAAGCAGAAAAGTACTGTATTAGCATATTAATTAGTACAAAGGTTCATCCACTCTTTCAAGTTTTTTTTCTGAATCATCCCAGATTTCAGGATGCCTGCTATCCAAGTACTCTAACCACAGCTAACTATTCAGACGTGGACTGTCATGATATGTTTTTCTTTAACTCCCATCATGTTTAGGTAGCTGAATTTAGCTTTCAACTCTCAATTAAGAAGTGTCTCTACTAGCCTTTTTGGCAATGGAGATAAGAATACTATATTCTATATTTGAGAATAAAACCACTAAAAATAATGAAGTACTCCAATGTTTTGTAAAGCATATTGACCTGGCAGCCTAAAAGTGCCTAAACCTCTCCAGCATTGTGTAGGTATTGGTTACAATATTTTATCCTGACTAGAAAGACTGGCAGTGATGTATAAGACAAAGTGCTAACAGAGTACCTGAAACCTATCAACAAAGTCAAATTTCAAAGCCCATAAGTACTGAAACTGTTGATGCTTTCAAGAGTTCAATGTGTTCTAAATACATAGATGGTCTACCTATTACAAAATTTTGCCCCTACTGTTATAAATGGTGAATTTCTCCCCAAAAGATATTGAGATCATTAACCCCTAGTAGACATATAAAATAACAGAATACAAAATAAAATATGTGTAAAAGGATATGCCATATTTTTTCACATACTAAGCAAGTGGAGGGAATCCTACTTGTTTGGCTTTATGCTCCAAGAAAGATTTGTAATGAAAAAAAAAAGGTATAAATATTAATAATATATATAAGAAGTATATTATTGGTAGTCAAAGAATAGAGAAAAAGAACTTACTTTTCTGTATTTTCTTGCTTGCTTGATTTATATCAAGAGATTTGCTGTCTCCAGAAAACTTCCTAGACTGGTGCAGCCCTCAGACTTCAACCCATAACTGATCTTCCATGCAGGGAGTGAGGGATGCAGTGGCAACAACATAGTCTGAGGGCAATCAAAAAGAAATCTAGGGCCTTGGGACTGTTGATGAGGGATTCTAGGATGTAAGCTTTATTCTCTTTTGTACTTCCAGTTGGAGGCAGCTATATTTGCAAAAACAGATTGGCTGAGTCTATTAAAATATGGCTCCATGGCTAGTGTCACCACCCAAGTTTTTTGGTTTTTGACAATGGAATAATCTGTGCAGCACCAGGTATCCTGTCATCAGACAGGACTCACCTTTCTCAGCAAGAGGGGGAAAGTCTTTGCTCAGGATCCAGCAGAGATCATTGTCAGAGCTTTAAAATGGATGTGACAGGAGAGTGGGACAATATCAGGATTGTCCCTGGCAAGCTGTGGGACGATATGCAAAGGTTAGAGGGATGGTTGCTATTGATGGCCTTCTGCCAGTGGCTCTGAAATGTGATGGCCACACCAGAGCATCCTTGCAGTCTTGCAGAGATAAGCCAGGGACTCATCTGATGACAGAGGCCAACAGGAAAACACCAGGGAAAAAATCTCCAAGGAATTAAGAGGTGTTCCTCTAGGCAGGCAATGTGGCCAACAGCCCAGTTGAAGTGCCTTCACAGCAATGCGTGCAGCACGAGCGGCAAACAGGAAGAGCTGGAAGCCACCTTGCTGCTAGAAAGTTATGACCTTATTGCTCTCACTGAAAATTGGTGGAATGAATCCCATGACTGAACTGTGCCCATCAACGGCACAACTACAGAAGGAGAGGTGGAGGTGTTGCTACCAAGATGATTAAAGGGATGTAGCATCTCACCTGTGAGGGAAGGTTGAGAGAATTGGGATTGCTCAGCCTGGAAATGAGAAGACTTCAAGATGCTCTAATTGCAGCCTTCCTGTACCTGAAAGGAGTCTACAGGAAAAATGGAGAGAGACTCTTAACAAAGGCATGTAGTGCCAGGAAAAGGGAAAAAGGCTTCAAACTGAAAGAGAATAGGTTTGAATTAGACAGTAGGAAGAAATTCTTCATTGTGAAGGTGGTGATAGGGGACAGGTTTCTCAGAGAACTTGTGGATGCCCCATCCCTGGAAGTGTGTAAAGACAGATTACGTGGATTTTGAGCAACTTGATTTAATGAAAAGTGTCCTTACTCATGGAAATGGAGGGTTGGAACTAGGTGGTCTTTAAGGTCTCTTCCAATCAAAAAAGTCTATTATTCTATGATTTCTAATGAAACTACTTAGTCAAAGACACTAGTCATAACTTACATGCACAGTTACTGTAAAATATGAGAGGATGAAAATAGTAATCAAAAAAGACAAGATAGTGGTCAAAAAAAGGAAATGAAGAAAAAACTCGAAGAAACAGCTAATTCAGTTTAAAGAAGCCTACCAGTTATTACAGTTTGGATTCATCCTTCCCATTAGAGAAGTGACAAGGCTCTTTATGTAATCAATAAAAGGAGTGAAGCATCTCCAGAAAGCAATTTGGATCTTATATGGAGTGTCCCTCTGGAGATTTTTTATTTCTTTCTTCTGACTGTAAAGTGAGCCTGGAGTACTATTAATTTATCTAGTTACTAAATTTAAAGACATAAATCTAAGTGGAAAAAAAAATCTTTCTTTAGATGATGCTTAGAATCTTATAATACACAAAAATAATAAATTAGAAGATTTGAATAAATGCAAATTTTTCTACTTAATCTCTTGACAAATATGCTTATCTACTTTTAATAAATACTTCAGTAATGGTTTTGTTATCATTTTTAATTCAAATCAGATCATATTTGTGCTTCTGAAGCATTTTTATTCTGGTAAAGGTAGAACTTCAATACCCATTTCCACAAAATATATATCAATTTTATTTAAGGAAAGTAATTGCTCAATCATACAATAGAAGTCATATATGCATTTTGATGATTATTTAACTTAGGTGGAGCTTCATTTCACCCAACTTGCCTACATGCAGATTGGAATCAGTGACCAGTTCTCTAGTGGTGTCGTCAATTGTTTATTTCACCGGGAATCTACACAAGCATTTACACTAATAGTATAAAAAGTGAGGTATAAACTATTTTTAAGTCTTCTAAATTTACCCACATACCTTACTTTAGTTATGTCTCAGACACATTTATGAGTGGACAAACAATAATGCTTTTAAAAAAATCTATGCAAAAAGAAGCACTACCAAAGTCATCTCGCCTGTAGTAAGCACACAGTCCACAGGACTAGACAAGAGGCTTCTCAAAGAAATTACCCTCCTATTTGGGACAGTATGAATATCTGGGCCACAGCATCACCTGTTTCACTTTAGAGTACTATTTCTGTTTTGGTGGCTTAACCTCGGCTAGTGGTCAGGTGCCTAGCAAGCTACAAGGAAAACCTCACCCACAGATGTCCCTAAGGGCTGTCTGTCTGGTGAAACTTAGACTTATGTTCATCCAAGGAATGGTATTGCTGCTTATACAGGTATACTACACAACAATAACAATAATAATAATAGTTGTTATTGTTATTGTAATTTTCTCTCTGAGATGGATGATAATTGCTCTATAGTAAGGTGTAAATGTGAGATCTCTTCACTGTGAATCATATGCAAGAAGCGTAACACATAGTTGTTGCAAAAAGTTGGCTAAGAGAAGAGATGTAGGTGATGATGAAATGGCTGATGTGTTTTTCACTACTGAAAATGAGAGTTTATGTATATAATGGAAATAGAAAAAATTAACTGCAGGACACACACAGGAATTCTGACAGCAGAACAGCTCTGAAAGAATAAGGACGCCCCACCCAGACTAGATGTGTGAATCTGCAGTGCATTATCATGTAGGGTAACAGTATACATGTATTAGGTTTAGGTGGCAAGGTTTTGGCAGCAGCTGGACTGCAGCAGAGGTGTCTTCAGTAAGAAGACCTCAGAAGCTTTCTGCATGTCCATAAGGGATGGTTCCAGATTGCTCCAAGAAGGATTCTCTGCTGGCCAAAGCCAAGCCCTTCAGAGATGTTGGTGAAAGCTCTGTGATGATGTATATGAGGTTTCAGATGCTACACATCAACAGTTAAATATCAGCATGTCAGTACACTGCCCAGCCTTTTCTCTCCTCCTTACTAAGCTTCTGACATGAGGAGATGCCATAAGTGAAGTATATAACAAGCCATGAGATCACAATGTAGAAATTCCTCTGAAACGGATAATTTCCAAGACATGGGATTTTCTCCTAAGAAAAGCAGCATAGACACAGCCTCAAAAGTTATATCCTTCTGTTAAATTTCACAGCCACTAATGACTAAATAAATTGTTAGGAGAAGGCAGAAAGCCAGCCAGAAATACAAAAAAAGGAGTATGACTAAATTAGTCTAATTTTTAATGGAAAGAGGAACAAAAGCAATATTCAGGCAAGACATTAAAGACAGAAAATTTTTATTTTTATGCAGATTCCATTAGTTATATGAACTGTGGTATTTCTTCCTTATTAAGTACATTGCAATTTAGCAAGACATGGCTGTGATGTTAAACATTCTAAGATTTTTATCCAGTTGAATTTGGGAGAAATTTTGTTTATTATAATTTTTTAATCAATCATTTAGGCTGAAAAAGACCTTCAAGATCAAGGATTCGACTATAAACCTGACACTACCAAGATCATCATTAAAACATGTCCCTAGAGTGCCACATCTACATACCCCTTAAATAACTCAAGAGATGCTGATTCCACCACTTCCCTGCACAGCCTATTCCAATGCTTGAAAGCTCTTTTGGTGAAGAAATTTTCTCATAATATCTAATCTAAACCTCTCCTGTTGCAATTTTAGGCTGTTTCATTTTGTCCCATCCCATGTTAGCAGAGAGAAGAGAAGGAGCCCCACCTTGCTAGTTTCCTTTCATGCAGTTGCAGAGTGATATGGTGTACCTTGAGCTTTCCTTTCTCCAGACTAAACAACTCCAGGTCTCTCAGTTCATCCTCATAAGATTTGGTGTTTCGCCATTTTCAGTGAAGACACGACCATACATCTTAACACAATTCACGGTTGTGATTCTCCATCAAATTCTTGAGGAATCATTCACAACTGATGCATTTACTACATCATTATGGTTTTTTTTTCTGGATGAGGGTCAAAGTAGTCAGCATGACTTGTTCTGGATAATTTGTTATCTTGTGGTGTAAAGGATGATAAATTAGAGCATGTGCAGATAATTTTTCTAGGACATCCTTTATGTTCCCAACTCTCATCTCCACTTACATGTTAAACAAATGCTTTAAATTCTTTCTTAGGTTTAAATTTGGCAATGCAAATTGCACAACTTTTATATGCTTATTAGTAAGGCAATGCCTCATGATTTCATCTTTCTAGTTTTTGTCCCAGTACAGTGGTTGGGAACATAAAGGGCTGTCATGCAATTATTTGTTACTAATAGCTACTTACCCACCTGGGAACTTGTAAATAGCCATTTTTTAATTGCAAATATGTTTTATGCCTTAAAAGTACACCTGTCAATGACTTAGCCAAATTGCAGTACATGGGTCACATTCATTCTTCATGTTCATTATGAATTAAAAGTAAAATTAGTGTACATTTAAGCCTAGACAGCAGATGGCATTCAATGGTACAAGCATACTGCACCATATGTCTGCAAAATGCTTTCAGAAAGTACTTGACAGTTCCCAACATTAAAAAAAAATAAAATTAGATCATAAAAATAATTTATAGTTTGGATATCATTTAACTAAAAATATTTTAATTAAGCCACTGAAATTTAGTCCCACTCACATTTGGTGTGATGAGAATGGAATTGTCAAAAATGTTTACAAAGATAGAACTTTTCTTTTTTTATATATTCAAAAAGTCATATTTTCATTTCCTTAGTTTTATTTAAAATCTAAACATTTGTATTGAAAGAAGATAAACTTCAATTAGTACTAGCAAAAATTTCATAATATTTCCTTAGCTGTCATATTTACATCCTAATTCTGCTTAAATTTAGAGGTAGGTCTACTTACATATAGTGCTTTCTTGTCCATAACCTATGGAGTTCACTATCGTATCTGGGAACATCATGTTAAGTGTTAGTAATGCAATTTTTTTTTAAGTGACAATTTAAATTCTTTGAAAACAGATGGGTCTGAAACATTTTTCTGCACTTACGTTAAATCCTATCCATCATAAAGTCTAAATTATTCTCTTTTGCTGTAAAGGGAATGTGTAACAATCCTGATGGCAAAAATGTACAAACCACATAATACAGAATATAAGTCCATGGATAAAAGTCAGAGATATGCTCCACAGAGCCAGTGAGGAAGCCTGGTGTTCAGAGGATTAAATGAAAACAGCTCAACTCAAGTTGTAAATGATGTATTTGGAAGAGAGACAGTGAAATATAAAAGGAGAGTCTTTAGTCTGGGTTGTGGAAGTAGTATGGTAGACATCCCTCTGAGAAAAGAAACTACTGCTCTTTTGTCATAGACTTTTAAAAACATCTATTATTTTCTGCTTCATTAATAACTCATAAATGGAATGACATAGGGTCATACAGAGACTAGATGACAAAAATAAAAGAAAAGAAGCAACTTTTCCCACTTAAAGTCTGGGGAATTCTTGGGACCATTTTTAGTGGATTCACACCTCATAAAATCAAAGAGTATCTTGCAAAGTTCCATATCAAAATAATGATAAATATCTAATGTGCATAAACCAATATCTTTTACACTAAAAAAATAAAATTAAGCTGCATGTACTCACATACTTTAAACTAGAAAATTCATTTAGATGTTATATTTTGCTAAAAGACTACTCTCAAATCAATGGTAGCACTTTTTGTGCTTGGTACATAAATGAAAGATTAAAACCCTCTGGTCTAAAGAAACATGAACATTTTTTATGAATAAGTAGGGATAGATCGACAGATACATAAAGATACAAACGTCTTTTTACACATATTAATGACAATTTATTTAGAAAATTATGACTCAAAAAGGTCCTTGCTACATAAAACCAAAGGTAGATTACTGAAGTCGTCTTTGAATCACTGCTGAAGAAGTAAGCAAAACCAGTGGTGAGAAAATGAAAGGGAGAAGGTAAATTCCATATAATTTTGACTTAGAAAAACGTAAGTTTGTAAGAAAGTTCTGTGATTTGATTTGGCTTTAAAGGTCTCATTAAGGTGAATGCAGATTTCTAAATATTGTGTATTCTATATTTTCTCAGTGGTAGAAAGGAGATCATTAGTGTTATTAATGAACATATATTAATAGATTCATGTTGCTTTTCAAGCAACTCAAGCATATAAAGGAATACATTCCACCTGGTACAGTTTTTTGAGCCACTGCAGAGAAAGACTGATTTGCATCTTCTGTTCTCACAAGATGTGACAGGTTGTGAATGCTTAAATTGACAGCAGACTGTGAGTAATAGCTAACTTTCCTCCTACATTCCTATTGTGTGTCTAGGAAATCAGAGTCTGTCGAAGTCAAAGAGTAAACAAAAGATGACATTTACACAAACTGTCCTCTAAGTCTTTTTTCAACTTTTTCTTATCAAAAATAATAAACAGCACAGACAGACAAAACTGGCCAGTGTGGCCTTCTACCTTGTCATTTCCTCACTTCCACTGGAGAGAAGGAATTTTCAAAGTTCCACAAAGTCTTTTGGTTGTTTCCTGTCAGTGACATCCCTCCATAAAGCGGAAACTCTTTTTCTCAAGAATTTCACAAATGACATATAGTGAGTAGTTCATGTGGTCCATGCAGGCTGTTATAGCATTCTCGCAGATATCTCCCTCTATATTTTGATAAAAAAATACCCCATTATTCCTGAATTGTCACTTTTACTCCAGGGATATTCATAATGAAAACAGCAACTGTGATACACTAAGAAATGAAAGTGGCAACATCTTCAAATTAGACATCAGTGAAAATGAATACCCACAAATTCCTCTCTTTCTCTTTTTAAGATATTAATCCAACAAGTGCTGTTTTATTCACTGTAAACATGTAATTCTTGATCTCACTTCAAAGCTGACACTGCATTCCCTGATGTGTCTTTCCTCCCAGACATCTCCAACTCTGACAACACTTTTAACACCATTCCAAGAAGCCTTCAACTCTGAAAATCTTATAGGCCCCAGGGTCACAATCCAAATATGTGTTCTATGACCTGCTCTGATTATTTGCATAATAATTTCATTATCTAATAAAATCTAATGGATTTATTTGTTCTTCAACTCCATTATCTGGACTTGAATTAGGTCCACACTTTAATATAAATCAAAATATATCAAATCTTAAAGGAACTTGTAATGAATCAAGATTATTTATTGACATAATATTCCAATGTTACTTATGATTACTCATGCCAGAAAGTGGGTGAATAACCTTAGTCTGACTTTGTCTGATTTCAAGTTGCAGGCATTATGCATTATGACATTGCCTTCCAAAAAAAGCGTCCTTCAGTTCTGTTTAAATTATTCTCTGAAATAGCTTGAATTTGAATCTGTTTTAACAAATTAAGCCTTATTTCTTGACTACAGACATTTACAGCTTGACATCATCGAGTGGAAAATCCTTGGTTGTTTGAGGCATCCTCTCAGGACTGGTGTTTCATTAAATTTTTCAAGCATTTTTCTGGCTTACATCAACTTCTTTAATTTCATAGTTCCATTCGATGTGTCAAAATTATTGTAACATAAAGAATATAGTTACTTAGATAAGAGTACCCCCCAAAATATGAAAAAGAGTCAGTGGCCTTCTGTGATGCAATGACTGTATGAGTGGACAAGGGAAGAGCTAAAGATGTCATTTATCTGGACTTCTCTAAAGCCTTTGATACAGTCCTCCACAATATCCTTCTCTCTAGATTGGATGGAGATGGATTCCATGAGTGGGCTGTTAGGTGGATAAGAAATTGGTTGGACAGATATATCCAGAGGGTAGTGGTCAATGTCTCAGAGTCTCCATGGACATCAGTGACCATAGTGTTCCTTTCCTTTCTTGACTTCTAGAAATCCTGAAAAATTGGAAATTTTAACAACAATTAATGTAAAGCTGTCACTGTAGTTCCTGAGTGCTGGGTTTCTGAAGGCTGCCTTGATCCATGCCATAATTTAAATTAGCACAATGATGCTGTAAATCAAACAGGATTGTAACAATATCTAGGAAGCATTATACTGGTTGATTAAATTAAAGTGCCCTTCCAGTCAAGAACATCAGAGTTAGGAACAAAAAAAAGTTGACAGTAATCTTCCTACTTGCTGTTTCTGGGCAAATCACCATCAATCTCTTTAGGACAGAGTTACAACCTGTGCAACATCATGCCCAAGCAATTAGGAATAGTCACAGTGGCTGGTTTGTGAATTATTTGTCTATATCTAAAAATGTATCTAAAAGCACTTTTTATTAATACATTCTAAGAATATGCATACCTATGACAACTGTCCCAGCATAGTCTTCTTCCACTGCTCCTGCAGCAGTACAGGATTCTTTGATCATCTTCTTTCAGCAACCCTACCGTCTGATCTTGTCTTCTAAGCTATTTTGTTTCAGTTTCCAAAGTTTCAAACAATTTTGATCTTCTGACTCCTAAGATTATCTTTGCTTCATCATCCAGCGGTTCTAGACACTCAGGATCATTTCTAATAATATTTTGGTTTCGTGGTCTAGCATTTCCACTGATCTGGATAAGTTAACCCTATCTTTTACTGTGTTAAATCACTAATTTTTTTCTGAAACAGTACCACACTTATTAATTTCTATTTAGTGTTTTGCTTCTGCTTTAAAATTTTCTTCACTCTGCTACTGGAATTATGATTTTGCATACCTTACCTGTTTAAAATGAGATGGTTGTGCAGAAAGTGCAAGTAAGCAATGCTTCCTCTAGGAGACTATTTGAATATTTTTTCCCCTAATAAATCCTTGGGGAATAATGAGAAACATATATGTGTTACAAAGGTAGTTAAGAGGAATGTGTAACAAAGACTGTGGAACAGAACTTGCTAGAGAGAATTTGTATGAATTCACATTAGGAAATACCTTAACTAGTACAATATTAAACTCAGTTTTGCCCTTAGGTAGAATGAGGACAAAGCTATTAAGAAAATGCTGAGTGATTTTTAAACATCACTGACCTTTCCAAGAATCATGTTTTGCACTGGGTTTATTTCCACGTTTTCTACACAGTGCTATTCTATAATGTATGCAAGGATAGAAAGGATCAGATTAATACAGGCATAACTTACTCATTATTCATCACTTAAACATTTTTTGTTCCTGGGTAATCTCCAACCTGATTTCTAACTGAAAAATGACCTCAATTTAAATTCCTTACCATATAAGACTCTATAGATTAGCTTGTATATATATACATAAAATATATGTAGATTAAATTGTTTTCAAGCAGTAGAAGACCTAGTAGACAAAACAAATTCCCACAGGCAATTATTGCTGACTGCACTGGTGGCAGTACAGTGTTTAAACAAGATATTTACAACTCTGTTTTACATTTTTGAATTACAACAGCTTACAACACAGCACCATAAATATATTTGGTTTCAATTAGCCTAGGAGATGAAAGGTGATTGCGGGTTTCTAAAGTTCATTTAATAGGTGACCTCATATTTTTAATTAATTCAGTCATGATGTACTGCAATCTATTATTGATAATGTGATCCAATTTGGATTTATTATTAGCCTTTTCTGTACTTTAAGGTTTTTGGTAATTTTAAATACTTTTGAAATTCATACTCAAAGTTTAACTGCACTAAAAAAAAAAAAAAAAAAAAAAAAAAAAAAAAAAAAAAAAAAAAAGAGTCCTGTCCTTTCTCATTCTTACATTTGTCCTTTGATTTACATTGATTTGATGAGACAATCAATATGGCAACTTCAGGAGTTTAATAGATCTATTCCAGTATCTGAAGTGATGAATTTTCTCTTCTGTTATTGTTTGAAACCACATATGGAAGTACAAAAATCAGAATTTAGACTCATGCAGGTGGTCTTGGATACCAAGCTGTTGCAAATGGCTCTGAAATATATATTTGGGCAACTAACACTTACATGCTTAGTATTAGGTAGGCTGAGTTTGGTCTTGGCCTCCAAAACTGAAACTTAACCCATTTAATTTTCTGAAATTTGTGTCATTTCATAAATAATGTGTTACAACTCTACATAAGAATATCAATATTAATTGCAGTCACATTAATTTGCATAGCATTTAGAGTAAGTAAATTTTTGTAACACAGGAAGAGCAAAATGCAGGATTCTTCTTTTCAACCCACCAATGCCTTTGATGTTATACATGCAAAACATACTATTATGTAGGTTTATTATTTTTAAGACCACCTGCATGATTTCAGCTCAGAAATTTCACTATGGACTTGATAATTTAAAAGGTGAATACTTCAGATCTGAGTATCACATTCTTGAGACCTGTGTTCAGAACAGTAATAAGAAGATTGAAGATTTTTATAATGGGATATAATGGAATTGAGAGAATTTGTCAAACTGCTGTTTTTAGGACTGTCTACTTACAGCACGTACGATTACACAGGCACAGAAAAAAATCAGCAGTAAGTACTATCTTATATCTGAACAATATATGTATAGTATACATGCTATAGGATATAAACTGTGTAGAAACTATATAACTACATATACTTTATATAACAAATATACACACACATACAAAAATATTTGTCCTTTTTGTCCTGTTATAAATGTGATGCACCACTGTTTCATTTAGTTTCTTGAGACTCTGACTCAGTTTGCCCCATCACTCTGTAGCTGACAGTTGGGAAATCAAAAAATGTAAAGTATCTGACCATGCACAGAAACTGGAGACAAGAGTGCAAATGGGTAAAGCAATTTTTCAGCTTAGGGTGAGTAACGGAATGGTTTTCATTGGAAGGAACCTTTAAAAATAATCTAGTCCAAACCCCTAGTTATGGGTCAGGACATCCTGCACTGGGTTGGGTTGCTTGAAGCTTAATCAACTTGATTTTTAAAAATTCCAGTGATGGGATATCCACAGCTTCTCTGGGCAATCTGTTCCAGTGTCTCACCACTCTTGTCATAACAAATTTCTATTTAAAACTCTCTCTGTTTAAAGCTATTAGTTCTTGTTCTATTGCTACATGCCCAGGTTAAAAAAAAAGTCTTCTACCATCTTTCTTATAAACACTTTTAAGTATGGAAAGATGCCACCAAAGCTTTCTCTTCTCCAAACTTAACAGCTCCAATTGTCTCAACCCTTTCTTATGTTCTGGACTAGATGTCCTTTTCTGGTCTTGCTCTTACAGGTTCATGTCTTTCTTTGCTGGGGGCCTCAAAACTGGATGATACAGGTGAGGTATCACAAGAGCAAAATAGAGCAGGGAGAATCACCTCATTCAATCTACATTGCTTTTTTTGAATACCTAGATATGACTGGCTTTCTCGGTGGCAAGCACACATTGCCACAACTCATGTCCAATTCTTCATCCATCAGCACACCCCCATCCTTCTCTGCAGGGCTTCTCTCAATCCATTCATCCCACAGCCTGCATTAATACTGGCAATTGCCCATCTCAGGTGCAGGACCTAATTTTATTGTTCCAGTAGAGATATTTAGGAGCATCACTTGATATTGATCTTCCTTTGGGCCCAGAGACATTGATCGTAACAGCTTTTTGGATGCAGACTTTCAGCCCACTTCCTTATCCATCTAAGCACACATCTCTCCCATTCACGGATAAGAATCTTCTTTGCCAGGTATTGTCAAAAATGGAGCATTCCTATGTGGGGAGTGGTAGTAAGAGTCCAAAAAGGAAGTTTGTAGTGGTGGGCCCTCTGTATCTCTGTAGAAAGCATCTCTTTGCTCAAGAGGCACAGTTTTAACCCCTCAGAGAAAGCAGACAAAGTGGAAAGATAATGGTGAGTAGATGAAAAATAAAAGAAGAGCAATATATTTTTGAAGTCATGAATCTTGATAGAATTGTGATACTTTTTTCCATGCTGGTGCTGTGAAATTGTCAAGTAGAATAATCTGCATCTCTTCAAAGCCCTTAGCCCATCTCTTCAAAACCCTAGCCTAGATATAGAGGGAAAAACATCAAAATTCATTGGGGAGCACTTGCATAAATCTCTAGACATATTTCTGTCTGAAATCAACAGGAATTTTATTAGCACAACATCAATTTCCCAGCAAGTGAACAGATGACCGTGTGGCTTTTGAAACATCTGTGTGCAAATGTGAGAATGAATGGTTGCAGGAGACTTAGCAACCTAATCAATTTTGCAATAGGAGGTCATTGTAGAATTGGAGTCATTGTGACCTTAGATCCCCTATCTTTTGGTAAATAAATTCAACAGAAACTTTGACTGTATTGCACCATTAAAGAGTAAGAAAAAAAAAAAAAGGTTGTTTCACTTATTCAGCTATTTGTTAAATTGCTGGGAAAAAAAGTGAAATTCAACCCAATCATTATTCAAACTTTATGTCACTTCTCACTAGCCAAAACATAGAGCTAAAAAAATGCAAAAAATAACAGAAAAAAACCCCAGCAACACAGCAAAACAAAACATAGCTGTGGTGTTCTCTCTGTCTACCTAAACATGCTGTAATGGAGCTAATCTGAGGTTCACTTCTGATCTGACATTTTTCTGAAGTGAAATGAACCATTATAAGTTTGTTTCTTATGCAGTTTGGTAAAAAGCACTTTACTACTTCTTTGAAGAAAAATCTGGAGTCACATGAAGCAATCAGCAGATTCTTTCTTGTCACTTTGGTTAATTTTAGTTGAAAAAACCAGTCATGGCAAAATAGAAAAAAAAACAAAAAACAAAACCACAAGAGTGCTCAACTGTTTTTAAATGATGATCCCGTTTGGTTTTTCTTAAGTTGAATTTCCAGAAACCAGAGGAAATAATGTGTTAGCACAGCATTTTGCTAATATCTGAAAGTGTCANAGGTGATCTGCATGATATAAATAATTCTGGTAAAGAAAAAAGAATAAAGTTGCCCATTAAAAGTACAACTGAAGAGGAAAAGAATTCAATTAGTAGAAAAAAGCAAAAAATAACTACAATAGCTGCAGTGTAGTAACATTAATAATAGAATAACACTGCTCATATAACACTTTTCATGTGCAGAGCAGATCACACAGCAGTGTAAAGAAAGGTTGCAATACCAATATACCTTACAAAAAATGAGGTATAGAGATGTGAAGTTTCTTGTAAACAAGAGGCAGAACCAGGAATTCCAATAGGCCTCGATTCCTAACTCCATGAGCAAATTTTTTGTGCCTTGATAGCTATTCATTCAGTTCTTGCCATAAATTTAAAAATAAACCACAACTACTCACAATAAAAAATCATGAAAATTTTGCAAAACATTTTTTCAATAGTCATATTTTTTCACAGTCTGACAGTTGTTGGCTTAACATCAATTTCAACCTGCTACTAAGACAATTAACCTCACATAATGCAATAAGTATATGAAACTGAATATCTAACTTCAATCAGAAATTTTACAGAACATTTTGCCCTGTATTGTTTGATATACCCATGGATAAGCATGACTTCCTTTGCCATAGATTTCACTCTATACATATAAATGTACATTACTTGAATTAGTGCAGTTACTAAAATTATGAAACAATGGCTAAGCTCAAGTGATCTTTGTTATTTAGGAAAATAGTATGCTAGACCTTCTATTCATAAAGCTCTGTGGTGGTTCAGGAAAAATTTATACCACTTTTTCATTAAGCCATTATGTTCTAGGCATAGAAAATATAAGCCAATTTAGGCATAATGCTAAGAGTTTTTTATACCACAAAACAAGTAATATCTTTTAAATTCCTCGCTACAAGAATCTCTAGAAACATTTTCTTCAATAGATATTTTTATTGAGATTAGAAAATGTATGTTTTTCCTAGTAGGTTTTCATTATTTGGTAATTTCTAGTAAGTGTGGGAAACATGTACTACTTACACTGCTTATGTGTTCCAAGATGCAGCATGATATTTTATCTGATATATTGTCTGGGTTTGGGCTACAATAGAATTAATTTTTTCCTAGTAACTGGTACAGTTCTGTGGTTTAGATTTAATATAATAATAATGTTGATAACACAGTGATGTTGTGTTTGTTGCTAAGTAGTACTTTGTCTAAGAAAAGAACTTTTTAGGTTCCCATGCTCTGTCACTGAGCAGGTGCTCAAAAGCCAGGAGTTAGCACAGCCAGGACAGCTGAGCTGAACTGTCCAAAAGGCTCTACTATACCACAGAAAACAATACTTTAATTATTAAACTGTTCTTATTTCAACCCTTGCGCTTTACCTTTTTTTTTTGTCTCTCCTCCCTATTCCACCACAGAGGCAGGGGAGAGGGAGGGGAGTGAAGAGTGAACATGTGTGAGAGTGAGTGGTACTTTGTTGCTAGCTGGGGTTAAGCCACAATTTATGACCATCTGATATGCATTTAAATGGGCTTTATAGACTGAAAAATCTCAGCACTAAACTATGGAGTTAATATTAAATAAATTGATCCTTCTTGNAATAATGTGTTAGCACAGCATTTTGCTAATATCTGAAAGTGTCACTTAGATTTTTATCCTTGATAAAAATGTAGAACATTTTCAAAATGTTATGTGGGTGTCTGATAAGACTAATGGTGAAATAGTATGAGTAAGACTATAGTAATAGGGCATTATAATGGAAAATAAATGCAGAGAAAATAGTACTCCTACATAATATCCTCAAAAAACTGTATGCAACTTTCATGTGAGTATTCATAGTGTATTTTTCTAGATATGTCTACAAGCATACAGATAAAAGTATATGCCTGCATATGTATATATACATATATATATATATAT
>VZRX01013778.1:0-17314 GCA_013398075.1 Notiomystis cincta
TATATATATATATATAAAAGCTAGAATTTGAGAAGCAGAGAAGAATTCAATCTTTCTGTATACTCCAGCAGCTTATCTTTGCTGTAGGACACATTGTGAAGGGAAAGATTTCCTTCCTTTCCCAGAACTGCAGAAATACCCATTTCTAATCCAACCTTAATTTGTTAATTTCTGAATATTCATCTGAAAATACATCAAATTCTTTTTGTTGTTTTTGTTGTTTTCAAAATACATTTATTAAAACATTGGTTTCCTCATACTGTTGGTTATTTGATTCTTAAATTCTTCTGCTTGACCTTTTTAATAAGCCACAGGGAATACAGAGGGCTTGATGCTCACCTGCTATGAAGAGACTTGTTGAAGTTGTACTGAAAACTGGAAAGGCCATATTCCAAATTTGATCAGAAAGTTGTCTATTGAAAATGCTAAATCTCAGCCAGAAGAAAGCCATGCAAGCAAGGCTTTTCTGAGATCCTCAATGACCACAGAACTGTTTTAAAAGGAGAATGTGATAGTACCAGGAAGCAAAGACAGTTCTGAGACTGCACTGAAGAGGAAAAGCACTTGCTCTGCTTTACAGAAAGGTCACATAAATGACCAGGTAGCATTTCCCTTGGAGATAAACACTGTCCTGAACTTGCCAAGTGCATCTGTGGCGAGCCTACCACAGGAGATTTCCAAGAGGAACAGATTGCTCATTAGCCCCTACCTATTTAGCATCAGTGTAGAAAATTGGCTCAGCAGAGGGGTTTGACACAGACAAGTGTTAGAAGAAGGAAGAGGAGGAGTCATCACTCACTGCTGGAGCAAGGCTTGCCTGAACTTCCACCTTCAAGGGAGAATTCTGAAGAGTGTATCAGTATTTCACCTTACTTTTATGTGTGTAATCTGAAAGATGCTGCTTCAGCTAATTGTCTAAAATGCCTCCAAATGCTGCAGCCCCAGCTGGCTGAGCTGCCAGGAAGAAGGCTGACTTAGCCAAGGAGTGCTTGCCTGTTGCAAGGCACTGTTCATTATTTTAATCTTCTTGCTTTTTTGCATAAAACCACAAAAACATTGTCATTGACAACTAATCTAATGCAAATTCCTGCCTTGTCTCCTGGGATTTTAATTCAGGCAATAACTCTTGTGGGGTCAAAAGTTGAACCTGAGGCTATGTATAGGTTCTGGTAATGTTTAACTGTGGTGTGGTTTAATCATACAGATTTTCATTCTTCATGTATAGGCTGTGTACAGGGTGAAATCCTTTTCTTAAGGAGCACTATTTAAGTGCTACTAGATTGCAATCATTTTAATTGGAACTCTGTTTATCTAAGTAATTACACACTCATCTGTACGACCTCAATAATGTTACTGGAAGTTTCTCAGCAGCAAGACCTATTCTAGCTGTGCAGGATTCCATCTCTGAAGGCAAAAGAAAATTGTGACTCCCAAGAAGCCTGAATTCTTTGGAACACAGCCAATAATGTCATCATTCTGGTGATTTGGGAAACTCTACCAATGGCCAAAGGAGAACCAAAGGTCACTTTGATCTCAACATAACACAAGCTTTGATTACACAAGAGCTGACCAAGACTTTCAGGACTTTCCCCACACATCTACCTGTAAGAAAACTATTCTTCACTCTGGATATCACTTTTCATGTGTACTCTCTGAATGGGCCAAGTTTGTTGGTTGGTTAGTTGGGGTTTGGGTTTGGGTTTAGGGGCATTTTTCGGAGTTGGATTTGGTGATTCTTGTGAAGGCTACAAACAACGTGTGTTGCCACATACAGAGGTGCACGATGCAACTGATCCTAGTAGCCAAGAAGTCAAAGTGATTCTCAGCTAAAGGTCTGAGCAAATGGATGTATTTCTTAATTCCTGTCAATGTATGCATTATAATTGTAACCATTGTTACACTTTGAACCATTGTTACACTTTGAACCATTGTTACATTTTAATGGCTGTTCTCTGCAATGTAAGTCATGGATCTGTCCTGCCTTAAAATTGACAGTCATTAATATATACTGAAATAAGTATTAATTGTTAATAATTTGGATACTGAATTTTCTTCCACTCTCCTAGACTGATAATAGCACTCTTATATTGAGGATGAAGACAACCCAGCTCCTGGAGCAGTATTTCAGATGAGGAAGAGTGTGTGTGCATCACCTCTTTTAATGTACATACATGTACAGGCAGGTTAATCAGGAATTACCTGGCTGCCATAAATTCCAGTTTCTATTACTGTCAAAGATGTATTAGTGCTTCAGAGACTCTGTCTTTGCATTATTCAGATACTTTGCATGCAAAACAATATTGCCTTTCCCTTTATTTGTCCTTAAGCCTCTTCCAGGCAAAATGCATTCCTTCTTTAGAACAGTCAGAGCTCATCTGACATCTTATTTCCTGACTCAATAACTACAATTGATCCTAACCTCGTTCCTCTTTTCAGTCAGTAGTCTTTTCAGGCTAATTTTAATCTGCTGATATGTGAATTCTTAGGTAAATCTCACCAATTTATTTGCTTTTGATACAAAAGTGGACATATTCTGTACCCTCATCTGGTAACATGTTCTTTCCCATATCACAGCATTATTTTGGGCATGAAGACTGCCCACTGCTGCACTGTACAGCATTTTTGGTTTAAGAAAATACAAGATAACTGTCTGAAATAAGGAATTCCCAGTCCTGATGATTTGCCTTCACTCTGCAGCTTAATCCAGTATTGGGACACAATGGTTTTTAGATGGAAGCCATTGAAAGAATAAAATGTATGGATTTCCATTCTTCCTTGTATCAAAGCTATTATTTGAAAATTTAACTCTGGCCATCCTCTAGCTTGTCTCAGTGGAAAATGCACTTCAGTCAAGGCATGCTACTTTCTTTGGACAAAATTTAAAGTTTGTGGTTACCTCAGCTGAAAAGTATTTGTCTACAGCTGCTTCAGTCCCCCTGAAAGCAAGACCTTCACAGAAGCATTTTCTACATGAATCCATGTTCCTAAAACAGCTGTCTTTTTAAAAGCACTTAAAAATTCCAGTTAAATTTATTTTATATTTTTGCAAGAACAAATATTCATAGCATTGACTGCAATACCCATTCTACATGCCAATATAACCCAAAGGTTCCTACAACCATATCTGCAATCATTCAAATTTGTTGTTTTGCATATCAAATGAGACATTAGCAACCCTCTTTAAGTTTTTAATGAAGAGGTGTGTATTCTGGTATTACTTGCAGAGTTGTTACTCAGGCAGTATGAGTTGCTGCAGACATTACTAAGATCTAAGCTGACATTCTGGGATTGTCACTTCAGCTCCAACTCAATGCTGTCTTGGTTTAATTTATGCTACAAGCAGTTCATTAATTAAACATTGACAGTCTTCTTCAGCCAGTTTTGCAAGAAAGCAGTTCCCAGCCAGCTGAACTGTTCTGTTTGTTCCTGATACTTTTTGTTGCTATTTAGAAAGCTGCAGCATCAGTGCACAGAAATCCCAAGCACAGGATGACCTCGCAAGCCAGGAGATCTGAACCTCCACAGGCTCACAGGGTGCCAAAGATCAGGTTGAGATACCTGTGTGGCATCTGCCTCCCTGACAGCTGAGCTGCTTAAAGATCACATTCATACACCACATCATACAGATTAGATGCCAAACCACTGATAAACATACGTTTAGAACAGCTCCACGTTACAGCCATTCCTAAGTTTTAGGCAAAACCTAAATTATCCACATGAAACCTAAAATACCCGCAGTCATTATTCAGCCAAATGTGTTACAGTCAAGACGTGGCCCCACGCAGCAGCAATGTTACAACTGCACACAAGAGAACCAAAGCTTCTGCAGATAACAAAGTACATTTCCAATGAGAAACATTCTGACTTTCCAAGGCCATGTCCACTCAGCAGGGTCCCTGCTTCTGTTAAATATCTGGCACAGGTCCAACAAAAATCAGAATTTTTTTTTTTAGAAATCTCTGCTCTTTCATTTGAAGGGAAAAAGGAGCTGACCCTTGGAGCAGAATAACCAGGCAGTATTTTAGTGCTTATTTCACAGGTATCTTAGAGGTGCCAAGACCGAGACTAACAAAGATTAGCCCAGAAAAAAGGTGCCAAGACTGAGACTAACAAAGATTAGCCCAGCAAAAAGGCTGATAGTGACCAAAAAGGAATAAACCACAAAGTTTAAGTAGAAACTTAAACTTTCAGGATTGGTGAATATCTAGTGAAGCACATTCAAGACCTAAAACTAGTACAAATGTGGTCCTTGATTTCTTGAGTCAGAACAAAAGTTCCTTCAGAGAAACACATATAATGTGAACAAACTCTTCAGTTTGTGTAAATGCAAGTTTGGCACACTGCTTAAAGAGAAAACCAGCAAAGTTTGGTTCAGATCCAAAGTCAAAGCTGGATGGGCTGCAAATCTGACCAGGGGTATGACGCAGATTTCTGAGCAGAATGAAATGAAAGTTATGGCCAAGGAGAGAGAAATATACAACACTTCGAGTGCAGAATCTGATACAAATTTCGGATGTTCCACAGCTGTGCAATACTGCTTCCTAGGACAGCAGCAGCAGGGCTCCCAAAATCTCTGTCTGCAGCTGGTGACTCAGCCAGCCCTGCTCAGGCATACACTGGCCTTTTAAAGTGGCCAGGAACTGTTTAGCTGGTATTAGTGGCCTGGAGCTTTGGTTCAGAGAGAACAATAGGTGTACTATTTTAGAGGCATTAAAGGTATTAGTGGCAAATCTGCGTTGTGCCTTGTTTACTGCTGTACCAGTGGCATTAGAGAGGAATAGGAGATGACTGCAACAGGCTGCCTGTTTTGAAATGTTCCATGCCATAAGTAAAAACATGATTCTTATTGTGGCCACTGTTAGAAAAACCAGCAGTATGAATCAGCATCTTCTGGTTTTAAAATTAAAGGAAGCACAAAGATGTTTCCATAAAATTTGCTGTGGCACTTCTCAAAAAACCCCAACTAATTATGGCTCATGTGAGCCATTTATATGGCTTTTCATTCAACAAGCAGTTACACTTTGATTTCTGAATATTTTCAGTCAAAACCAAATATTTTCAGTGAACAGACACATAGAATATTTTAATTAGAGAATTACTTAAATAAGTGAGAAAAACCAGCAGCTCAGACCAATGCAATCACACATTGACAACAACTCCAATACCTGTTTCCATTCCTCTTGGGAGAATCAAAGATAAAAATATTAGGCCTTTAAATTGATTATCATGGGAGACAAAAAACCTGATTGGCCAAGATATAACAATCAACTTTCTAAGATCAGATGTGCATGCAATTTTATGTCTGCTTGAAAGGCACCATGATGGAGTTGTACACTGCAAACTCAGTCCTGTGCTAGGAAAGCCTTGAACCAGACACAAACAGGGCAGGCAGAGGGTCCTGAGCTGCTTCCTACCAACTCTGCCCCCATGGTCTTGCCCTCAGCTCTAGGGAGTTTATGCTATTTGTAAATTTTTTTAAACTTTTATTTACAGGTTTATGCTATTTCCACCTCCGCCTTCTCCTCCCATCACAAAGGTGCTGATACAACTTCCAGAGGAGGACAAGACACCTCGCAGTAACTCTCCCATAGCAGCATTTATCCCAAAGCCAAGGGCAGGTTTTTTGCTGTTTAGCCCAACCTACTTTTTCTTTTCAGTCAGATAAGGGTGATACTTTTAAAGTTCCCAGGCATGGACACAGGGGTTTTAGTAGATAAAATTCTATTGAGAAACATGGCTGAGGCCTCAGACTGCATTTCAAGCTATTTGGGTCATTCTAACATGTCACAAGAACATCAGAGTGCAGCATGGTGTGCACAGGACCTCTAAAATACAGCTCTAGATATATTGTATTTTGGCCAGCTTTCAATTAGGAGCTTTCTATTTCAAGAAAACTTAACAGAAAACTTAACAGAAAACAATGAAGAAACTGGCATTAGAACAGTGTTAATTTTTCCTCCATTTCAGACATAGTTTGCCTGGCTTTAGCTGACTGTTAGATTTAATCAATGGGTGCAGAATGAAATACCTAGACATGAACTGGCCTTTCTCAAACTGAAACCAACAGAGATGGCACAAGGCTGTTACATTAAAATGATTCAGGATTAATCCAGTAATCATCATTACCCAGTTGACAGCTAACAGTTTTACTCAGTCCTTTTTTTCTCAAACTGATGACTGTAAATGACTTGCCTTTATGGAAAAATATACTCTTGTAAGTACTGAGAAGTATATACTTGAAGTAGGATATTTACATACACTTTAGCAGCATGGTTTATGCTAAAATTTTTGAAAGTCAAGGCTTGTCATGTGATAAAACAGCAAGTATGCAACTATGATGAGTCAATAGCCACATCCCAACAGTAACAGAGAAAAACCTTCCCCTTGTATTCTTCCTGTCCCTCACTTTTACCTCTCAAAGAATGCAATGTTTAGAGTAACAGTGTAATTCAGAAAAACTCAGTAGATATTTTCAACCCAAATGTAAGCATATTTTTAAGATCAGCTCTATACAATGTCTCCAAGGAAGGTTGCTGAAAATGGGGTTCACCTCCTTAAGAGTGCTACCATGAACAATCAGGTGGTTGCAAGTGCTAATTGTAGCAATATATCTTAGGAGCAAAATTAAGATTTTCTCATATTTATTTCAAACAGCAGTTGGTCTCCACAGAGCAACTCTGTGCTGAGATTCACTGCTGGCTTTACACTGCAGCTGCAATCCTGCAGCATACTTTATCAAGAAGCAGTATGGCATGCAAATGTGCAAGTGACAACTGAATGGGATTCTGGAATTCATCTCATTACAGTTATTCTATTCCTTAAGCATTTTTCTTCTAAGTTAGCATAATTCTCTATTGAGCTTCAAATTCTAACATTTTAGATCTCGAATAATCCAATATTCTCTAATCTGATTAAACTTTCATTCCTTTGACCCACACTTCTCCAAATCATCTCTGCATTTGACAGGGCACACTTCTACCAAACCTGCAGCTCATGCTGCAGCTGCTCCACGACTGTGCTGTAACTCTGAGCAGGGTGACAGCCACAGCTGGGACTCAGATCTCGCACAGCTTTTGCAGTCCGACAGCAGGCAGCAGCACAGCCTCTGCCACAAAACTTGCTTAGACTCACAGGGAAAGAAACTCCCCAGAGAGTTACATACCCATCACTGAATATTAGCTATTAGGTCTGGTGGTTTCATAGGAACTTACTAGCAACGGTCTATAAAGTATTTTGTATCTAAAATGTGTTTAATTATGTTAGTGTTTAATTGCTCAATTTGGCACGTTTAAAATAAACAAACACTTCAGGAAATCATAATAAAATCAGAAGTTAAGATTTGGGGTTGTCTCATAAAATGCATCTTTCCCTGCTAACAACTTCTTTTTGATGGATGTAGTTTACACCATAAATTTTATGGTTTCCATCATGTAAGGATCTCTCAAATCACAACAAGTGTGTGTTTCTTATGGTAGCTGAAAACAAGCACCGTCTACAAATCAGATGTTAACACAGCAAAATAAATTGCAAATCTGGTGAGTGCATTTGCTCACTGGGCATCAGTTCTCAAGAAAACTACTTTCTACACTCCTGTACAAAGTCTTCAAACCCAAGTTTCTCTCTTGTCAAAACAAAAGTAAAGCCAAACGAACAGGAAGAGTTTGAAATTGCTTACCTTGAAGAAGCTCCGAAGAAAATACATTATGCTTAGCATTTTGGAAGGTTTAAAATGAAGAATTGTTCAATCTTTAGAACATCCAAGGCCTGGGTGAATTCCTACACTCCTGCTGTGTCTTTAGTTACATGCTTTCTTGTTGCTATTTTGGACAGTCTTAGTACAAGGGAAGCATATGAGCCATGCCAGGAGCTTATGCTAAGGAGTTGCATAACAATTAGGGCTTATCTGTGCTGCGCTGTGCAGCGCAGCAATGCAAACAGGTTTGTTCACAGTTTACTAGCCCCAGAACACTTCCACTAGGCATGCCCAGAATGATGCCATTGTGTTTGCTAAAGAAACTAAAGCTATTTGTGAGTGCTTCTAAAAGAACTGGAACTACAAAGGACAGCACATGTTCCCGTACATCCCCCCCAGCTTTGCTTTTGCCAACTCCAAGTTCACCCTGTGAGTATTACACTTGCTTGCAGCATTTAAAAGCAAAGGCTCCCACACTGGGAGATTTCTAGTTGCTATCTTTAAAGGCAAGGAAAAATTGCAGAACAAGTCTTTTGAAGTGCAGAAAAGTAAATGTAATTTCACTTTCGTCTTTTTTTCCCTCACTTAACATTAAAGTCCTTTAAAATTTACTTGTGCTTCAGTAAAATTCAGCAGCAGAGAGATGCAACCCATGTCACGTAGCAAAGAATCCATCAACATTTAGAGAGTTATGCAAAGTCTTCTCACACAATGCACTTAGAATTAAAGACAACTCCAGAGTGCAAGCAAGTTCTCAGAGAGGGATCATTCTGCAGTACAGCCTGATACTGCAAGCTTTCACTCATTTTTTAATCCAGCTATGGCTTATATGTGAACTATCAAAATCCTTCCCCCAGGAAGAGGTGTTGTAAGGAGTTGTTCCAGAGCAGCTCCTGATGCCCCACACTCCCACCTTGCTGTGCAGTGTCCCCAGCACATCAAGGTGGGAGGGGGACACTGTCCCCAGCGTGGCTGGTGCCCCAGCACTCTCCCACAGCTAACACCAGCTCTGGCACTGAATTTGTTCTTGGACTAGGCCTGTGCAATTCAGGGTGTCTGGGCCATCACCCCGGTAAGCACAGCCCCACTTTGGGTTTGCTTTGGGTTTTGTTTTGGGTTTGCTGTGCTGTATAACCCTGTATAGCTCCCAGCAGCCATTCTTCTGGGTAGTCCGTTGCACACAGGATTGATGCTTGGATAGTACACATAAATCAGACTTTTTCATGCAAAAATCAAATCTTTTACAGCAGGAAGCCATAATTGACCACGTACACAATTTTTCTGCCATGAGTTAAGCATGCACAGCCACACAGAAGGGCACACCTAACTTGTTAGAAACCAGGCCAATAATTTCTAAATTGCAACACAAGGCACAAATGCAATAGCATCCATGGTTTGATCTGCCAAGTGACAAATCTGCTTCAGTAAAGTCTAGTCATGTCAAGTCTTATGATTTCATGGACAAAAAGAGTCCTAAATCTTCACTCTAAAGTATAAGGATATGTCAATATTATAGACATGCAGCTATCTTTTCAAGTAAATTTTGGCCCAAAATATGGAAGGAAAACCCAAGATAAAAATTCTAAAAAGTCTCAAAACAACTAAAAATCTAATGTTAGTTTTCAAAAATTCTCTATGGAGGAAAATGGGCCTGGTTCATGATTTTTCAATGCTTTGATTTGTTAATATTTAAGTTTAAATTATTTTGAAAGACTACTTTTGTGATTTATTCTGAAATTACTGTCACTCTTTTAAAACCTGCTCATTCAAGAAATGGCAGGCACGCTTCTATTTCCTGCATGCCTCTCCTGGTATTGACTCAACAGGTTGTGCTCACAAGGTTCAGGTGAAACATTCTTTGCCCAAGCCCTGACATCAGACTCTGAACAGAAGGAAATGTCCACTGAGAAAAGACCAGCTCTGCGGTGCCTTGGCATTTCTTTTTCACAAAAGAAAAGGAAAATAAAGCTCTATTCACATATAAATTAAGGGCTTTTTAATCAAAACCTATGTATGTTGAAAGGCAGGGTTTTTGCTGCCTGATTTTTATCTACAAGTATTTCTAATTTCATTAGGAAATGTTTCCTGTAAACAACATGACAAAGCAGGCCATTGCCCGAAGGACTTGAATCCCTTTTCCTTTGCTTATCTTTCCTGAAATTAAGGTTAAAGTTCAACTGCCCATCTTCTCCCTATTCTTCCATGCTTTACTTGTTCATGGGCTAGAAATAAGGATGTTCCTTCTGTAAATCCTTTTCTTCAGATTGGTACATTTCTTGGGTGGGTCCAATTCACCACACAGGATGTGCAAATTACACGATATTCCCTTAATCTGCAATTCCTTGAGGACAATTGGAACTCTGCTGGTCAAAAATCCAGGAAAATTGCAATAAACTTTCTAATAATCCATTTTATGTAATTCTGCATCTTAGCAGATCATTATGGAGCTACCCAAGTCCTTTGACAGCCCTGAAAAATACTGGCCAGAGCAGGTGCCCTGGCACTGGCTGGTGGTGGGGTCTTCTGTGAGGGAAAGGGGCTGCTCTGTGCCGGACACAAGTCCCACTCCCAATTCCAGTCAGGGGAGAGCTGGAAAAGCCAGGAGTGAAGGAGTGAACACCAGCCTTGGGGGAACAAGGGAGAGGTGGGGGGAAGAAGTTTCTACTTTTTCTTTGTTTCTCACCATATCTCACCATTTTGCCCGAAGTTGAGTCTGTTTTGCTCATAACGGTAATTTTTAAGAGTCTTTATCTCAACCCATGAGCTTTTCCATGTTATTTTCTCCCTCATCCTGTTGAGGAGGGGGAGAGAGAGGGTGGCTGGGTGAGTGGCTGGCAGCTGGCCCATGTCAAACCCACCATGCACAATGACTACCCACAAATCTCACAGCATTGGAGAGAACCTGTAACTTTATTTAATCTGGGTTATGATATGTGCAAACACCTTAAAGATCATCTTTCCCCGTTAATCCTATATCTGTTGAAGTCCTTGACAGTAATTTTGATTTTTAAATCTGTCAAAAGCTTTCTGATGCCCAAAACTTTTATGTTTTCCAGAATGTCAGCCTACTGCTGATAGACTGGCTTTTTTCATAGCTAACCTCTCCCAGTTTTTATCCCCTCCCTTTAAAAGCAAACAATCTGGCGTTCACTACTCTAAGTCCATGTTCAGAGTGATGAGTTTATCACTCACCATGAACTTCTCTTGCAAAACTGTGCTAATCATTTTTTCAGTGTATGACTCTGAAGTTTCATTTGGTCTTGAGGATTTATTCTCTTTGGGATAGGCACGGAGCTGTTAATCCTCAAGTGCTCAAGGCCAACTACTGTTGACGTTTTTCTTACTGATACACTATCTAAATCCACATGCCTTTTCTGCTTTATAAAGAATAGCAGCTGAAAACTATCACTGACTCAGAACAAAATATCCTTTTCACTTTTTGCCACCACAGCCAAACATTACTACTTAAAGTGACACTGCCTTCAGCAGAGCAGCACTGTGGAGTGCCTGAACCAAAAAAACCTGTCTAAACCTTGCAGAACACTGAGACTAGGATTCTCTGAAGGCAGACCAGTGACACTGTAACTCCACTACTGCACTAGTGGAAGGCTTTGCTTTTCTGATTTCAACTATCTGGTTACTTTAGGTACCGTTCACTTAGGTTGACATAGTTGGGTATTATGTAGATTGTGTCAGGCTGGCTTCCAAATCAGCTGAATGTTGTAAAATATGTTGAAGTCTTTCCAGTTTTACGGTGGCAAAAGGTCAAATGTGACAAGTCTTGTGTGCAGAGCTTAAAGTGAGGATGGAGACAGGGACTGCCTTCTTGCCCTCTTCTCAGAGCACCATATCCCTTGCAAGATTCCTTCAAGGAACAGCAATTTTGCTCTCTGTTGCCTTTCCCTTGGAAGACAAAGCCTACGGATTCCATCATTTTCATGGCAGCAAAAACATAACCATACCCTATTAAATAAGGCATTGAATATGGCTCAGTGGAACATTAATTTATATCCACAGACTCTCGGTTCTGAAACACTGCAATTGAAAATCAAAAGCTCCAAGAGTGAAAACTTTAAGCTGTCACCCTGACCTGGGCATAAGGGACATGCTGCAGGCAGCCACCACTAAGCGTCTTCACATGACGATTTCAGTGACCAAACAGGTATTCTCATTTCTCAAGGATCATGGCAGACACTTTCATCTCCACTGTAATTGCTTATTTGCCCTCAGGCAGTTCATTTGATTACCATTATCATGAAAATACACCTCTTGAAGCAGCCTAACATGTTGGTTCAAGGACTCTTCAAATCCTTCTGAATTTCCCTCCTGTAATCAAAGCATTTAAGTTTTCTCTCTTCATAGAAGTTAAGAGATTCTGGGCTTATAATGGGGAACTGAGCTTTTGGGAGCTGAGACAGCTATTTCTGTGTTTTACCACAGCCCCAGCACTCATCAGGATGAACATTTATGCTGCTAAACCAGAAATCCCTGGACACCAACACTGGCCACCATTGCCCAACAAAATCCCATTTCTTATAGACATCATCTACTAAATCAGAACTCCTCAGGCAATGATCTACATGATAGGACAGTTTTAGAGTTGGTTTGAATTATAAGCTTGTGAAGAAAAGCAGTAAAGGAAATCTTAGCAGCACAAGTCATGGATCAAACCCTGACTGGTGATGGCACCAGCATTCATTTCTGTCAAAGCATGTATGGGGACTTGCTGGTGCTGCCACAAGGAGCACTCTCACTGCTGGCTCTGCATCCTCAGGCCCCTACCCACAGGCAGATGAAGATATTTTTTCTCCAGTTTGACAGTTCCACAGCTGTGCCCAGGCTGTGAGACCCAGGAGCCTTGCCATGAATCTTGTAAGGTTAATTCAGAGCTGGTTAGGTCTCTGAAGCTCTTTTCTAAGCTAGAGGCATGGGTAGCACAGTTAGAAGCCTCTTAGTCTAGTCCAATGGGGAGCTCTTACTATGGGTTTAGAAAATATCTTATTCATGTCCATTTAAAAATCCCTTGCAGAAAAGAGCTCAAGCCACTGCTCAAGAGTTGCCTTTGACCCTAATAAAACCAGTGAAATGAATTCCAAAGAGATTTTCTAGGAGAATCGACTGAGTTCAGAGGAAGTCCAGAGTAGAAGTACTGAGGTCCCAAACTGCAATTCTTCCCAAAACACCCTCTGAAGAAGTCAAACAAATGGAGAACTACATGCATTGTAGGAGTAGGCTTCTGTGATTTCTTCCTGCACCTGGAGAGAAGTCCTGCTGGTAGTCAGCTAGTAAGAAGCAGCATGGCTTCTCCACCTACTATTCTCTGAAATCTCCTGGCCAGGTGAATGGCAGAGGGATGTTTACCACGTGAAGGTGACGAAAATGACAGGGTATAATGAAGCAGAGTTGCTGTATTTTTATTCTGAGAGTTATTCAGGAACTCATGACAACTATCTCAGTATCCCATTCAAGTGAGCCATTAAAACCTTCTCTGCCTGGATGTCATACAGATGAGAATCCCAGCCATCACCCCAAATCTACCCTGCACTGGACAAAAAATCCATTTCTGTGCCTTTGCATCCCCCCAGGTGCAGAGGAAGTGCTGGCACCCACAGGAGGGAGAGAGGCAGTGACACAGCAGAAGTGCTAATGCTGCAATATCAAGCCATCAGGTACATGGACACAGGGAGATATAAACCAGCAGTAGGTGTTACCAGTCTGATGGGAGACTGAAAATCAAGACAGCCAATATCAAGGCTGCTAAAAGATTGCTTTCAGATCAGAGTCCTTGTCCTGTTTTGAGGGCCAGAGTCTTCTGAAATCAATCAAAGAAAGTCATTACGGAGATTCGATAAGACAGGAAATAAGGCACTAATCTTTTATTAGGTGATATATTCTGGTTAGGAAAATGTTACTGTTTCAAAGGCTCATCACATTTAGATCTCTAATTCAGAAAGTTTAATAAGTGAGGCAGAGGCAGAGTACTTTTGGAAAGGTTTGTCTGTAGGAAAAGCTGTTTGGCAACTGCTCCAGGAATAGGCAGTGCACACACAACAGAGAAATTCCCACAAACTGCTGTCTCTGATGAGATCCCACAGCTGATCAGTGTGGGGTGAGAAAGTCTAGAGCTTTCTTCCCAAGTGGGTGACATCACAAGGTTAGTTATTCAAGATGGGGCCAGTTCTTCAGTCAAGAAATACTTCAAAACTGAGAAAAAAACGAAGTACTTGTACTTTTGGTACAAGTATCCCTTTGATTAACATATTAATGCTGTTCTTGCTAACCACCATATTTTCAACCAAGGTGTTAACACTTGCATACATTAGTATGCTTTCACTTGCAGCACAAGCAATTAGATCATGTATACATAGACAATGCACAATAGATCGTATAGCCAGAGAAAAATATGACATTATTTTCATATATTGCTACACTTTACAGTGAAAATATAAATGCAGATCAAGGCTTTGAGCCTGTAAGCACAAAGTGTTGTGAATACAGGCCTAAGAAACAACAGTCCTCTGTATTCCTTTAATAGAGATTGATGATCATCTTGCTTTCCTTCTTCCTGTTTTGTTGATATGGCACCAATCCTTCTTCAAGAAAAGCACAGCATATGTTTCCTAGACTAAATTCAGTATTCATTCACTGTGTCTGCCCTCTTGCATGTGTTTCTCCTGCAGTATTACATCACCCATATAATTTCCTGGCTTTTCTGATTTTTATTTCTTCATGGTAGATTTAGTTCTTTTTAGTGGGTAGTTTTTTCAAAAATATCATTAAAACTCTGCCTTGCAATCAGTTTGTTTTATAAAGAGAACTCAGCAGTTTGTTCTATTGACAGAAAAACCAAGCAATACATGTTTCCACCCTTCTACAGAGCTATCTGGATGTTTAAGAACTGGGCACACCCCATCTCTTGGCTGCATACTCCTTGGCTGGAATTGGCACTTATCCACCACTGCAAAATCCAGGTGTCGCTCAGCCTCTACCAAGAGATCTTTTCCTGTAAATTCCCCGGACATAAACAGTCCAATACAAGTGAGGAAGTGGTAGATTAAAACAAGAAATGTGCATCTCTTCACTAGCATGGCATGGCATTTGGCAAGAATTAAAGACAAATAGTTTAATTCCTTCCTTCCAGCAACTTACTCCCAGTTGTTATGCAAGCGATGAGCTGGTATTTGAATCATACTACAAATGGCAAATTGCAACACCTCCATGTGCAGGTGTCAAAAGCTCCCAAAACCACACTAACTTGAGCATCTTAGAATTCTGAACTGGTCAGGCATCAGAACAATCCCACTAGGACATGTCACAGAGCTGTAATGCACCCTGTGCCATGCAGCAGGCAGGGAGCAGTCAAGCAGCTTACAGCTGGAACATCAGGGGCTGCTGCAGGCTTGATCTGCAGAGTGTGGCAAGAAGGGAGGGGGAAGCTCACAGCCCACTAGCCTGGCTTGCTGCTGTGGCCACCAGTTCTCAGTTCTGTGTTCGAGATCAAGATCACGAATTTGTGGATCAAAAATAAAGCTGAGTGAATGCATTACACTGAACAGTTGCAGTTACAGCTGCAGAACTGATACTGCACCACACCATATGTTGGGATCTCTGGCTCAGGCTCCAAAACCTCATGCTTTTTATTTTTGAGCTGTTCCAAGTCACCATTGTATATTTAATATGGGTTCCAAGGACTTACCCTGTGTGTATTGACACTGCAGCTGATATCTATTACATTAATAGTCAAGAATTCACCCTTAGCCACTGACCGGTACCAGACACTTGCAATGCACTTCGTAGTGGGAAAAATAACTGCTATTGGAGGTGCTGATTTTCTGCTGATTTCTGTGCCCTAAAGCATTTGTGCATCCACTGGAGTGATATGGCTGGACATTACAAAAGTCCAGGTACACTCAGAGTATTAACAAGAATGGAAAGAGATTGATCAGAATCATGCAATGCTGCTGATCTTCAATCCCACCAGGAATTTCACTCTTCCTCCGTTTCCCTTCTGGGACATGTTCCTGCTAGATGAATGCTAGAAATCTGGGCAGATCTGTTAAAAAGATATCTTAGGCCTCTCCTCAGTCTTTATAATCCTGCTCTACAAGCCAGTAGAGCTGCACTATTTCCAAGGCTATGCTGATGCTGCAATAAGAGCAAATATGCTCTTCAGTTCAGTCCACTGGGAAAATCAAGATGATATCAGGCAGTTGCACTTTCATGGCTGTGATTTATTTCAGGTGAGATAAAGCCACCACATGTAGCCAATTTCTATGCAGCCATCTCATTGCAGCAATGTTGGAGCAATGTTGTCCCTTCCGTTTTATTGGTATGATAAGGCTTCATCATTGTATTCTCAATTTTGCCTGCTGAAGCCCAGCAGATATTTGCTTTTGTTGAATGCTGAGCACAAAGCAATAGACAAAATGACCTTTCTGACCTGCAGCCTGCATTTACTGCCATTGCAGTTATTTGCATTGGGGAGTTTTATTAGATTACTTTCAGTTTGGTAAAGTATTGTCAAGCTTGGGTGAACAGAAACAGTTTGGGTGATCACAAGAGCTCATAACCTATATCAATTGACACTAATATCTTTTCCTACTCATGCATTTGAAGTGTTTTGGATAGTAATATTTTACATATGCCATGGGTCAAATGACATACCAAGTGGCCAAATACCCAGGCTTGTCACACTGACTCTAAGAGCAGGATAAAATCTTGCCCAAGGCATCTGCAGTTGCCAGAGATTCATGTTCACTAATGGATATATACAGCTACAAACCTGGCTATTCAAATTTTAGCCTCTCCCCCAAGTCCTGAAAGCTTCTAAAGCTTTCCTCACCACCTTGAATAGAGACAATTACTACACCCAGAGGGCCAGAAACATTCATTCTTTTTTCTGGGTGCTGTGGAACTCCAGCTATTTGCTCACTCTTTAATGGCAAGACAGAGTAAGATACAATTTATATCAACTGCTATGTTGTGCTCTCAACACCCTGAACAACCTGTCCAGAAGAGGCCAAATTCCAGGATGTGCCAACAAAGAGTGAGGAAGGATTGAAAAGGGATATCATAACTCTTCCCATTCTTTGAGACCAGCAGTTCTACAATAATGATTGATTTCAGCATAGCAGAGGAGAAAAAACAGCCCAGTGACCTGCTAAGTTTACCAACTGGTTGTTCTCACTGCAACTCATGCACGATAGAATTTCATTTACAGTGTCTTAACTTTTCTGAGAACAGAATCATTGCACTTGAAGAGCTCAGGAGTAAGTAACCCAGGAAAAGGTTTTAAGCAATAAAAAGTAATTTCATTTTTCAACCTGCAAACCCCTTGATGTTTTGGTTTCACAAAGCAGCTACAGTAATTGCAGTTATTCTGAAACATTTTCATAACAACCTTCCATAATTAGAAATGGAAAATCTGTGAGAAATTGACAGTGAGATAAAATCACTACCACATCTCCAGAGAGGAAAACTGGATCTGGATGATGTCAACAATTGAGAAAGTCAGAGATGCAGAGCATTATACACCTGAATGAACTCACGTTTGCCAGGCTGTTTTGTCTGCACAGCCCAGAGAACCCAAACACCAATGCCAGCAGTAAAAAAAAAAAAAAA